>PVHT021183693.1:3271610-3317069 GCA_004024745.2 Catagonus wagneri | reverse complement strand
TAAATCATGGCAATGGACCTGCCAGCATAAGTATTTCAGGTTTTATTTATTCTGGGTTTTTATTTATTGCCTGAAGAAGTCACAAGGGAAAACATTTCATTTCTTGAGTTAATTTGTGTTGATAAAGAACAGAAAACAGAATAGGTACGTGCTGTGGAGTGGGAGGGTAGGTAAGAAAAGACAATGATAATAAAAGTTAATTTAGAAGGCTTTAAAAATAACTCTTTTTTACTTTGTGGTGATTAGTATTTAAAGTTATTCTCCTGTAATAAAAATAAAGATTAGATGAAATCAAGTCTGTGAAAACTTTGTAAAATATTTCATGTTATAAGTATTGTATTTATATGATACCTGATAAGGTAAGAATTTGGATAGCATCACCATTTTTCCTTAAATGAAACTAAAGATTAATATCTATTTAATTTTAATTAATATAAATTAAACTAATACGTATTGAATTATTAGCAGAAAACTTATCATGAGGTGTTTGAGAAGAGTCTGAATACTGCACTTATTATAAAGTGTATTTATGGGTTATATATAAGATTAAACTTAACAACTTTAAATTTTCTAATAATTCTGTGATATTGGAGCAGGCGTATAAGTTTGTAAAATCATCTAAATTTTCTATATAAAATACAAAAATAGGGAGTTCCCATTGTGGCTCAGTGAAACTAGTATCCATGAAGATGCAAATTTGATCCCTGGCCTTCCTCAGTGGGTTAAGGATCCAGCGTTGCTGTGAGCTGTGGTTTAGGTCGCAGACATGGCTTGGATCCCACGTTGCTGTGGCTGTGGTAAAGGCCAGCAGCTACATCTCTGATTTGACACCTTGGCCTGGGAACTTCCATATGCCACCTGTGTGGCTAAAAAGCAAAAAAACGAAAAGTGTAATTTTCTTTCTTTTTTTTTTGGAAGGGCAGATTTTCCTTTTTATGATATATATCCTTTTTATGATGTATATACACGTTAGCTACTTAATTAACAAATATGTAAATTCAATTCTTTTATTTTTCAATTCATGTCTTTACTTATTTCTGGATGTTTCTGTGGTAGTTTAGTACATAATTCGTAAAACTAGTGATTCTTGGTATGTGTATTGTGAGTGAGGTCCGACTCCCCTAAATTAGATTGTATAATGTGACATCTGAGAAACACGTCAAAAGGGATAAAATGTGCAAGGATTTTATTAATGGAAATGCCTGCGTGAGAGAAAACAGGGAGGGAGTCA
Source organism: Catagonus wagneri (assembly GCA_004024745.2). Taxonomy (NCBI): domain Eukaryota; kingdom Metazoa; phylum Chordata; class Mammalia; order Artiodactyla; family Tayassuidae; genus Catagonus; species Catagonus wagneri. Next base: position 3,315,838 of record PVHT021183693.1, on the reverse strand, counting down.
GATGAGGCTAAAAGTCCTGTCAGACTGATGTAAATATGACCTTCAGTGAAGGAGAAAGGGAGAAAAAGTTGGGTGGGAGAATTTAAAGAAGGTTCCACCAAGTTGTCTGATAGTTCTTGAGCCACAGTTTCCTCAAAGTAGTCACGTATTTCCCAGGAGTTTCTGCCTTACATCTTGCTGTATTTAGTTACTGGGTAGGAGAAACCTCTAGGAAAGCATAGCTTCAGCAAAAGAGAGCCATGGAATTCAGGATGCAGCATCAGTGGATTTTGATAACCTGGGTTCCCTACATTTGCAGTCTTCATGTGTACACATTGACCTGGAAACACGTACAAATATGTTCACAGCACTTCTGGTTTCAGCTCAAAGGTGTTAACTTGAAAGCTATCTCTTCTTTCTCATAATGAGGAAAAGCTGAACAAGCTGAAAACCAAGTACTTTTGGACCCATCAGATAAACAGAACTGAACAATTAAATAAATAATTGGCAGATGGTGAGACCTATGTTTCTCACTGTCAGCCTGAGAGGGTAAAGATGAGCATGGGGGAAGGCTAGAATGATCCATGTAGTAGTGATTAGCATTGGAGATATCAGTGTGAACTCATGTTTTTCTTAAGACAGATACACACATACATACATACATATATATATATATATACATACATACACATACATATACACATATGTGCATACGCATATATACAATATATTTGAATATCATTGTATATTTACATATTCATGGGTCAGTGTACACTGTATAACGCATACTTGTTTTATTGATCTTTGCTTTATTGTGCTTCCAAGATAATTTTGCATTTTTTTTTTTTTTTTACAAATTGAAGGTTTGTAGCAACCATGCATCAAGCAAGTCTATTGGCACCTTTTCCCCAACAGCATTTTTTCACTTTGGTTTGTGTCACATTTTGGTAACTCTGAAAATATAATTAATTTTCATTATTATTGCATTGTGTCACGGTGATCTGTGAACCGTAACCTTTGATATTCCTATTGCAAAAAGATGGCAACTCACTGAATGCTCAGAGGATAGCTATCATTTCTTAGGAATGGAAGGATATATATATATATATTATATTATATATATATATTATTTTGACCGTGTTCTCAGCATGTGCAGCATGTGGAAATTCCTGGGGCAGGGATCAAACATACACCTCAGAAATGAGCCAAGCTACAGCAGTGACAATGCTGGATCCTTAACCCTGCAGGGTACAAGGGAAGTCCTAGAAGTAATTTTGATTAAGGTTTGTATGTTTTATTTTTAGACAGAAAGCTATCGCACACTTAATAGACTATAGTAGTGTATAGATAAAATTTTTATATACACTGGAAAACTAAAAACTTTGTGTGATTCACTTTATTATGATGTTCGCCTTACTGTGATAGTCTGGAAATGAACCCGTGGTATCTCTGAGGCAGGTCTGCATTTCTTTAGTCTGTTACTTGAGACTCCCTAGAAGCAAGGACACTCTAGTAGGAACAAATACACCTAATGCCAGATTGTGGTTTCTAATATTGTTTATAAGTAAAAGGAACGAGAATTCCTTGGAAAAATGGCTGAATCGAGAGCTGGGGTCAAAAATATGCCACAGGTGTATGAGGCATCTTCTAGTGCCAGAAAGAAGAAAATGAGAAAAAAAAAAAACAAAAAAAACTATAGGGTATGTCAAAGGGACAGAGCAGCCAACAGAAAGAGCTTCTAATGGCCAGAGGTGCAACAAGTTGAACAATAAGATAATTCATGTTCAGCAGGAACACACTGTGGTCAGGCTGGTTAAGCTGACAGCAATCAAGAGTTGCCTTATTTTTTCCTTAAATTTTAGTGTATACCTTTATAAAGCTGTAAAGATAAGCATACACTGTTGAATACATTGTATTATCATTTTGAACAAAGTTATAACTGTTAGATTAGAAAACAATAAGAAAATAGAAGTTTTACTTTCACTTATTATTTCCTCAATGCTCTTTCTTAATATAGATATGAATTTTGGACCTATATTATTTTCCTTCTCTCTAAAAATGCTTTCATATTTCTTGCAAGGTAAATCTACTGTCAAGAAACTGCCTTAGTTTTTGTTTGTCTGATAAATTCTTTATTTGTCCTTTATTTTTGAAGGCTAATTTCATAGGGTACAGAAGTCTAGGTCAATGTTTTTTATTTTGTTGTGTTTTTTCTTCCAACACTTTATTTTATTCCACTCTCTTCTTGTTTGCATAGTGTCTAAGAGAAGTAGGATGTAACTTGTGTTTTTGTTTTCCTATAGGTAAGGTGCCCTGCCTCTACCTACCCCAAGTCAGCTTCTTTCAGGTTGCTTTTTGGTTTCTTTAACCTTTGATTTTGTGTAGTTTGGAATGCTATGCCAAGGGGTAGGAGTTTTTTGCTTGTTTTCTTGTTTTTTAGTTTACTCTGTTTGGTATACTCTGAGTTTAATGGATCTGTGGATTGACAATTAATATGACAAAATTTTCTGTTATTATTGCTTCAAATATTTCTTCTGTTTGTTCCTTTCTAGTATTTCTACTATGAATATGTTACACCTTGTATAGTTGTCACACAACCGTTGGACATTGTCCTGTAGTAGCAGTACAAAGACTGAAAAAACCATTGTTCTGCTTTTTTCAGTCTTTGCACTGCTACTACTTTGTCCTACATCAAAGTCATTATTCATTCCTCCTATAGTGTTTTTGATTAACATTTATCTTTGGTTCCTTTCAGTATTTCTATCTCTGCTTACACCTCTTGTTTGTTCTTTTGTGCTGTCTACTTTACACATTAGAGCCCTTAGTGTATTAATCATAGTTGTTTTAAATTGTTGGTCTGATAATTTCGAATCTTTTCCATGATGGGTCTGATTCATGCTATTTTTGTCTCTTCAAATCATGTTTGTTTGTTTTTGACTTTTGGTATGCCTTATAATTTTTCCTTGATAATCAGACTCGATGTTTCCTGGGTAAAAGGAAATGCTATAAATAGGCTTTTATTAATGTGATGGTGTGGTATGGAGACAAAAAGCGTTCTGTAGTCCTATTATTGGGTCTCAGTCTTTTAGTGAGTCTATGCCTGTTGACTGTCAACTTCATAAAAGTTTATCAGTTTTTTTCTTCCCTCCTTTGGTGGAATAGGATGGCTATACTGGGCTAGAGTTTGGTTTATCTCATCTCTAAAGCAGAAAGCTAGAGCTGGCTGTTGTTAGGTGTTTTCCATCCTCCAAGATAGTTAGGCTCTGATGATGCCCTAGCAGGTTAGGCTCTGGTTAAGTAGTTTCCCCTAAGGGCAGACCTTGTAACGAAGTACAGAGTGTTCTGGCATATTTCAGAATGTTTTATTTTCCTCTCTCTCTGCTTGAAGCCTAAGGAGATTTTACTTTTACATTTACTATGGGAATCTTGTAGAACTCTTGGGGTTAAATCTCACAGTATTTGGGGACCCTCTCTGAATCAGTCATGCTGGAGATTTTAACCTCTCAGAGTTACTCATTCTGAGTCTCCAGCAATTTGTCAGTAATAGTTTATATTTCTACCCCAGAAATGGTTCCTGAAGTAGTTTCTGCTTGTGAGTCTCTGCTCTGGTAAGATGTAACTTCCTGTATTTGCCTGTTTCTCCATTCTTGGGGGCAGCAGCTATTTGCCTTGTTTCCTCTAATGTTTTATGAACCCACGAAGAGTATGGAGTTTTCAGTCTGCTTAGCTTTTTACTTGTTGTTAGGATGGAGTGATGATTTCCAAGCACATTACTTGTGGAATTAGAAGCTAAGTCTCCTACAGTATTTTTAAATGAGAAAAATATTCTTTCTATAAGAACTGAGTACCAGGTAAGCCTAGAAAACACTCTACTAGTTCCAGGATATCTTCTATGTATATTTTTGATGAACTATGCAAATATTCTAAACCCCAGAGTATTTCTTCAAATAATATTTCTCAAGAAGTAAATCATTCAATAAGTTATCTGTTTATTATTGTTTTAAATTTTTTAACTTAAAGTTAAAAAATAGGAAGACTTTTCTCAATCTCTGTTTTGTTTCAGAATATGAATCCATCAAATGAAAACAGAAGGTCCATACAAAGACATTCCCATAATTCAAGGCATTTCAAAACTCAGTTACTGAATTAAAACATAAAAAAAGAAAATGTATCACTTGTGCATTCATATTGAATAACATTCAATGGCTTCCTCTTTGTATGCTTATTTTTAATAATTGCAATTTCCTGAAATTTTCAGAAACTGAAATGCTTTGTAAATAATCTGTAGATATAGTCATTAGATAATTCCAACTGATTTAAAGAAAATTACAATATTAATTTAGAAAATTCCTTTATAAAATGGGCATTATAGTTCCCTTAGATTGTTTTAAAGAGTAGTTTTGTATAGTTAAATATTTTAAAATTCTAATTAATGAAGGACATAAAAGAGAGCACATTCCGCTAAACTGAAATCTTTTTCTATTAAATATTAGTTTTATAACAAATATTGTCATTTAAATTCAATTTATATATATAAATGGTTTGGTATTTTGAAATTATGCAATCTATTCTTGTTAGCAGCTTATTTTGGACTAAATTATATATATTATGAGTGCTCCAAAGACAATGAAAGTACATTTCTTCAGCATATCATTTCTAACTTAATAAGACCAGCAATCATAATATTTACCTTCATTCAAAAACATTTTAGCCTAGTATTCAAAAGTATTAACAATGTCAGATGTTTCCCGTTGCATGAATAAGCTTCCACAAGCTTTACATTGCCAAAAAAATGAAAGCTTATTTAAGGTAACTGATTTTTCAGAATTTTATTTTATTGTGAATAGAGCATTTGAAATGAGATCTAGCCTCTTAACATTGTGAGGTATACAGTATTTTGTTGTTGCCTGTATGTACAATGTTTACTCACTCCTCATTTCCCTCTCCTTAGCTCCTGGAAATGATCATTCCACTAGTTGAGTCTATGAATTTGACTATTTTAGATACCCCATGATAGTGGTATAATGCAGTTTTTGTCTTTCTGTGACTGGCTTATTTCTCTTAGCATAACGTCCTCAAGGTTCATCCATGTTGTTGCATATTGCAGAATTTCACTGCACGTATATACCACATTCTGGATCCATTCATTAATGGCCATTTAGGTTGTTTCTACCACTTTGAAAATACTGCTACAATAAACAAGCTTCTATACGCCCTTCATCTAGATTCCTATAATGTTAAATCATAGCTAATTATGTACAGTTATAAAAATTAACATTTTTATAGCACTATAAACCACTGACTCTATTCTGATTCTCCATTTTCCCAGTAATGTACTTTTGTGGACTACCAGATAATTTTGTGGACTATCAAATAGTTTACATAATGTACCTCAATTTGGGATTGTCTGATGTTTCTTATGATTAGACAGGGAATTTGTAATTTGGGAAGGAGTATCACAGAAGTGAAATGCCTTTCCTAAAACACCATATATCAGAGGGAAAACTATATCATCATGACTTTTTACTGATGGAATTTACTTTGACAACTTGGTTATGGGCTAGCTTTTTCCACTTCAGAATACATAGAAGTACATCTTTAAGTCTGGCCTTAACTGAGGTGGAGGGAAATGAAGCTCCACCTGCTGGAGGGAAGAGTATAAAAACAATTTCTACTTATATTAAAATCACCCCCGTGATTAATTCATATTTTAGAAGAGAGAATATGAGGCAATGCAAATATCCTATTTCTCTTTAAATATGCACCCTTATATTTTAGGATTCAGTGGTATAGCATCTTGCCTATAATTATGGCTGTGACATTCTAAGGATGATTTTCTATTTCCTCATTGCTCTCACATTTATAATTTGGATTTATTCTGTATGAAAGATGTGCCCTTTACCATTTATTTATTTAGTTATTCAATCATTTATACCTGAATCATTGATATTTGACTCTGTATTGTAATTTAATATTATTGTTAAATTTTTTATTTTTATTTTTTTGTGCTCCAATGATTCTATCTTTGAGAGCACTTTGAAGTTAGTTTCTGTGTCATTTTGACATGCCCTCAGTTTTATTTTTAAGCATGTTCTTATTTTTTGGCCTTAGAAGAAGCTCTGGACTCGTCTTATATTTTCTTTGCTCCAGCCTTAGAAAATAGACATTTACCTGCAGAGTTCTGCTTCATTCTATTGGGAAAAGCATTTGGAAACAAAGATATGAGCCTTTGGAGTGCTTGTTGCTACTAGGGTGTCACTGCTTCTAGTTTGTCTCAAGATATAGACCTAAGAAATATAATGGGTATACTGAGACTAGCAAATAAAAACATTCTATATTTAATTCTATGTCTGTCCATCTCCCTATATATTTAGATAAACGTGAGTTGATATTAATATCTCCCACTTTAATCCCATATCACAGGGTTCACCCTAACCTCCCCCTCTTTCCTCTATTATTTTTAACCTCTTTCTAAGACATTGAGGAACTTGGCTAATAATATTTACACTTTTATATTAAATTCATGTCCTCAATCCCGCATATATATAAGACTGTTTCTTAATTGCCAGCCAGTACTCCTTTAAGGAAAAAATATAACCTAGAATACTATACACTTATATTTTGTCTCCTATCGCACAATATTGTATCCAGTTAAGACACATTTTGAAAGTTATGTCAACTACTTTATTTCCACCTTTTAATGGGGTTTATCATATATTTGTAACCCAATGAGACCATTTCTCAAAATATGTATTCCTCCTTGGAATACCTCCAAATAATTTGGTTTTAATATTTGCCTAACAAAGTGCATTCTTTGTGGGATACACTTCAGTGAGTTTTGAAAAATATAGGGTCAGATCTTGAGCTCAGGTTATGAATTTACAACCACCATTCAGAGCAGTTATATCACCCTAAAAACTCCCCTGTGTGACATCTTTGTAATCAACTCCCAATCCTATAATCCTCTTCTAGCTTAGTAAATTTAACTTTTCCAGAACATCATGTAAATGGAATATTTGTGTCTAATTCTAAGCAATTATGAGTAAAGCTTATGTCAATGCTACCATAAAGTTTTTGTGTGAATAAGATTTTCTTTTCTCTTAAGTTCATATCTAAGAGTAGGATTACAGTGTCACATAGCGTTTGTATGAAACTGCAAAACTTTCTCCCCCCCAATGCCGACCACATAGTAGCTATACCATTTGTATTCCAACCAGTAATACATGAAACTTCTAACGTCTCCACACTCACATCATTGTCAGCAGTTAGAACTGTCAGAGTGTCATTTATTGACGCTGTTGTCATGTTTTTTGTTTGTTTTTATGTTTTAACCATTTTAACAGGTGTGGAGCTGTATATTATGGTGGATTTATTTTGCCCGTCACTGATGACTAAAATTCTTGAGCATAGGTTTTTCTGTGTGTGTTCTTGGGCCATTCATAGATATTCCTTGGTGATGTGCTACTCAAGTCTTTTGTTCACTGCAATGTTTCTTTGTATTAATGAGTTTTAAAGATTCTTCATATATTTATAATAAACAAAAGTTCTGGGGAATTCCCATCATTACTCAGTGGTAATGAACCCGACCAGCATCCATGAGGATGAAGATTCGTTCCCTGGCCTCAATCAGTGGGTTAAGGATCCTGCATTGCTGTGGCTGTGGTATAGGCTGGTAGCTGCAGCTCTGATTCAACCCCTAGCCCAGGTACTTCTATATGCTACAGGTACAGCCCTAAAAAGACAAAAAGTAAATAAATAAATAAACACAAGCTCTTTACCAAAAATGAGTTTTGCAAATATTTTCTCCCAGTCTGTTGCCTCTCTTTTCAAAACCTTAATAGTGTCTTTTGAAAAACGGATTTTTTAAAATTTCATGTTGCTAATTTTATATTTTTTTTTCTGTTATAGTTTATGGGTTTGCATGCTGTCTAATAAATCTTTGCTTAATCAAGGTCACAGACATTTCCTACTATGTGTTCTTCCAGAAGTAATAGAGTTTTAACTCATATTTATGTCTACGATATATTTTGAGAGTTTTTTTTTATTATAGTGTGAGTAAATGGTCAAAGTTAATTTTTTTACATAAAGCTACATAATTTTTGCAGTGTTGTTTGCTGGAAAAAAAATCTTTTCACTATCATATTACTTTGGCAGTATGTCAAATATCAATTGACCAGATATGTTTGGGATTATGTTCTATTGATCTACCTGTATAAAGATTTGCCAATAACATGCTCTCTTGATGCAGTTTTGTAAAATCAGATAATGTGAAAATTCTAACCTCATTAATCTTCTTAAAATTGTTCCATTTTAATTTCTGGGAACTTATGTTTAAGTTTTGCAATATATTTGAAAAATTCTATTAAAAAAGCATTTTGAGATTTTTATTTTAGTTGCAATAAATCTACAGATTACTTTGGGAAGAGTTAACCTCTTAACAATATTGCAGTTCCCAAATTATGAATGTGATATATCTCCATTTATTTAGATCTTAATTTCTTTCAGTAATACGCCATAGTTTTTAAAGTATGGTTCTTGCATATATTTAAAAATTAGCATTAAGAATGTCACGGTTTTGATAATATTTTAAATCATATTTTGCTAAGTTTCAAGTTCCAACTTTGTTGTCAACATACAGGAATATGATTAATTTTTATATTTTGACCTTATGTGATATTGCAAGATAATTAATTTAGTAGTTAGTAGATGATCTTATATATAAAATTTTATATATATTTTGTTTGTGCCCACAGAATGTGGAAGTTCCTGGGTCAGGGATCAAACCTGCACCACAGCAGCAACCTGAGCCACTTCAGTGATGAAGCTGGATCCTTAACTCATTGTGCCACAAGGGATCTCCTAGATATTTTTATCTTTGCATCAGAAGTTTTACTTATTCCTTTTCCATTTGTACATATATTTTGTCTTTTTCTTAAAACATTCCATTGGGAAGTACTAAAGAGTATAAAATTATATTTGCTTAGTGTCAGAAATCTTGCATTAGTACTTTAATTTTTAATTTCTAAATAAATTGAACAGCTATTAGAAATAAGGCCTCTTTTAGAAGCTTTGGGGTCTGGGGTTAATAGTTGTAGACTGCTGCCTCTGGGCTGGAAAAGCAAGGAGATCCTACTGTACAGCACTGGGAACTATGTCTAACCACTTGTGATGAATCCATATATGTATGTGTAACCCTGTCACCACGCTGCACAGCTGGGTATAATGTAAAAATTAAAATTAAAAAAAAAAAGCTTTGGGGGCAAAAAAAGCCTCGGGAAAGAAGCCTAAGATCTATAATGAATCATGTTACATTCACTCCAAGGGCTTAACTGTAAAGGTAGAAACCAACCAAAGGAATCCTTTACTTATACTTACTATAGAAATATTTGAGGTAACATATATACAATATAAAAATGTTCAGTTTGTGTAGATTGAACCTTCCTATTAATACACCCACGCCTAAGGATTCCTTTGATAGTCCATCAGTTTTCTTAAAAGTACAGATGAGCTTTCCCATCTGTTATGTCACCACTGGATAGTTCCATGAGAAGATTTTTCTCTTCTTATGGTTAGAAACTAAACCTTCACTCTGAGAGAGCAGGAGGCCCATAATGCACTTCTACAAGTGAGAGCAAACATCATTAAACCATAAATGCTCAAGAGCCTTCAGTTCTAAAGTGGAGGTTTCCTGCTTGGTGGTTTGTCCTCCAATGAGTGTTGCTTTTCAGACTTTGGCTGTGACTGGCTATATGTGTGATCCTATATGATTAGGGCACAGATAACAATTTAGAGCCACAAATCGGACTGAAGAGTTTTTGAATATGCAAATTAGACAACTATATTGATATTATTAAGGAATTATGGCCATCTAGGACTTAGAGTCACCACTAATGTTCTCACAGAATTTCTAGTAACAGACAACAGTTTTGTTCTATTAACTTGCGAAAGTAATATTTATGAAATTTCCTTGGCACTATTTTAATTGAGCAACTCTAATATTTCTTGTTTATATCCAGATATGTTTACATATTATCCTCCAAATATAATATCCAAACACATATTATTTATATCCAATACAATCATTATTATAAGCCTCACAAAATTAATTGGTCATTTGGTTTTTCATTAAAATTTTAATTTTTCTGTTACCATTTTCAAATAATCAAAATAATAAGGTCTTCTATGTATTATTCTATTATGTCAAAGTTGTTATGTTATCTTGATTTATGTATTTGAAAGATGGTAGTGAAGAAAGAGAAACTAAGATGTTTTTGTATATTGCTGATATAGCAATGGACTGACTTTTCCTCCTTTACCTCATTTATTCCAGTTTATCAATAATTAATCTCATGAAGTCATTTAGGAACATGATGTTTTCAAATATCTTCCTCAACTCCTCTTTTTAATTAAAAAGCAGCTTAGTATTTGGTTTTAGCCTACTTCTAAACATTAATTCTTCAGAAAATACTCAAAGTCAAAGTCATCAATATTTGCTCTATGTAAAAATAATTTCCAATTAAATCTTGACTTTTTTCATTTACATATACATGTTAAGAAATATATTTTATTATCATAGCCAATTTTTGCATGACTTACACATCATCAAAAGGAATATTTGTATTTATCATTTCAATCTAAGTTAATTATAATGGGTTTCTGTGTTTTTATAAGCAAAGCTACAATTCAGCTTATTGTTTTTATTAATTCTGTCTTGCTTAGTAAGAAAGCTAAATAGAAACTCAGGACGTATATTCTCTGACATAAACTGTACAAATATTTTCTTAGGTCAGTTTCCCAAGGCAATAGAAATAAAAACAAAACTAAACAAATAGTATCTAATCAAACTTACAAACTTTTCACAGCAAAGGAAACCATAAACAAAATGAAAAGACAGCCTATGGAATGGGAGAAAATAGTTGCAAATAATGAAACCCGCAAGCGCTTAATCTCCAAAATATACAAATGACTCACACAACTCAACAATAAAAAAAACAAACAACCCAATTGAAAATGGGCAGAAAACCTAAATAGAAATTTCTCCAATGAAGACATAAGGATGGCCAGTAGGCACATGAAAAAATGCTCAGCATCACTAATTATTAGAGAGGTGCAAATCAAAACCACAATTAAGTACCACCTCAGAATGGCCAGCATTAATATGTCTACAAATAACAAATGCTGGAGAAAAGGGAACCCTCCTACACCACTGGTGGGAATGTAAATTGGTACAACCACTATGGAAAACAGTATGGAGGTGCCTCAGAAAACAGAAATCCCATTCCTGGGAATCTACCTGGACAAAACTTTCACTCATAAAGTTGCATGGGTCCCCTATGCTTACCAATGGCATATAGAGTTTCCTGGTCCAGGGGTCAAATTGGAGCTGCAACTGCCTGCCTACACCACAGCCACAGCAACGCAGGATCCGAGCCACGTCTGTAACCTAGACCACAGATCACAGCTTCCAGCAATGCCAGATCCTTAACCCACTGAGCAAGGCCAAGGATTGAACCTGTGTTCTCATGGATGCTAGTTGGACTCACCAACCGCTGAGCCACGATGGGAACTCCATGGGCCCCTACGTTCTTTGCAGCACTATTCACACTAGCCAAGACACGGAAACAACATAGATGTCCATCAACAGAAGAATGGATAAAGAAGATGTGGTATGTATATACAATGGAGTACTACTCAGCCATAAAAACAACAAAATAATGCCATTTGTAGTAACATGGATACAACTAGAGATTGTCATGTTAAGTGAAGTAAATCAGAAAGGGAAAGACAAATACCATATGTTATCACATATGTGTAGAATTTAAAATATGGCACAAATGAATCTATCTGCAAAACAGGAACAGACTCACAGACATGGAGAACAGACTTGTGGTTGCCAAGGTTGGGGGAGGGGAGTGGGATGAACTGGGAGTTTAGGGTTAGTAGGTGCAACTAAGAGAACTAACATTCCGTTTAGAATGGATAAACAATAAGAATCTACTGTGTACAGGGAACTATATCCAGTCTCTAATCTCTTGGGACAGACTGTGATGAAAGATAATACAAAGAAAGAAATGTGTATATAAATATAAATATAAATATATATATAAATATATATATATATATATATATATGGCTGGGTTACTTTGCTGTAAGCATAAATTGGCACAACATTTTAAATCAACTATGCTTTAATTTTAAAAAATTTTAAAAATCAGTCACACAGAAAAAATAAATAAACAAAAATACTCAAGACCCAAAACTGTGTGTGCATGTGTAAGTGTGTCTGTCTGCATGTAAAAATAAGTTTTGCTTAAGTTTCCTGATAGCTGACAGTCATGACAGAAAACAATTAGTAACCCTAGGAATTATCCAGGTCAAACTTATGTAGGCTATTTACAGAAAGTCAGTTGTCTTGATGGAAGGATTAACATATAAGAGACTTGATTACTCTTAATTTTCCTGTATGAATGCTTTAACATTGTTCAAAAATAATCTATTCTTTTTAAAGGATGCTCATAAGATACTTTCCAAAAACTTAAATAGAAAGATATATTTGTTAGTAACTTATGCATTCCTTGTTTTATCTCTCATTTAGTTTTATTGCCATTTAATTCTTGTCGTTTCTGTTTTACTACTACAGGTCCGGTAATATTTTGCCATTTTTGTGTTCTCAGATCCTAGCCTGCATCTGACAAATACTAGGCTTTTCAGGAAATTTTTATTGAATTAATAACAAAACTACAATACACACATAAAATTACCTTAGAAAATAAAATTATAAAAATACATTTAATAAATGACTTTACTTATTGATTTCCACTGTGGAATTCTGGTCAAATAGTACAAATTTAGTAAACAAATTATTTTATTGCTTTCTTGCTTTATATTAGCTTTAAGGCTTAGGTCATGATTTAAATTTATAATAAACTCAGAATTACCAAAGTGTCAAAATGTACTGACCTTTGAGGAAAATAATAGAAGTTTGTTTCTTCCTTCCAATGGAGAGTCAAAATTTGTCAGTTAAAGAGATAAACTCCCTCAACAAATTCTCATAAATGGGCTGGTTCATTATTAAATAACTTTTAAATTCTATGTACACAGAGAAATCAAGTTGTAGTAGAGAGAGTTTTGCTTTCCAGGTAATGAGTTAGAGAATCACTGAAATTCAGTCATTACAGGTTGATCTAGCTATCATTATACTCTTCCTAGAAAGCTTTATATTTTCTTTTATATTTGAAAATTATCTGATAGTATATCATATGGCAGATTATTTTCATGAGTGTAAGAAAACAGTATTTGATTGTTCAGATTTTATAGTTTGTAAAAATATAACTAGCAAAAGATTAATTACCCTTTAGTGACAGGAATAAAACCACTGTTTTTATAATGGGAGTTATTCTTGGTCTATTCATGGCAATAAAACATTCTCCAATTTATTAGTGAGGGAACTGATTTAAGGCAAATATATTTTGTTTATAGATGCATAGTTTACGTAGTCTACATTGCCATAAAGTTATTATTGATAAAGTAAGATGGACAATTAAACAATGAGAAATTGAGGCTCGATATTTGTGGGCAATATTGAAGACATAAAGCAAAGTGTTCAACAAAAATAGCCACAACAAACTCTATGCTAAATTTTGTAATGTTGAATGAGGTAGAAACTTTGTCTTCATGGGGCTCACAGGCTCATAGAATGGAAAGGAGAATAAATGTTTGTGAAAAATAACAGGCTGCACCTGTGACATATGGAAGTTCCCAGGCTAGGGGTCAAATCAGAGCTTTAGCTGCCAGCCTATGTCACAGCCAAGCAACACCAGATCTGAGCCACATCTGCAACCTATGGTGCAGCTTGTGGCAATGCCAGAGCCTTAACCTACTGATCAAGGCCAGGGATTGAATCCCTGTCCTCATGGATACCTAGTCTGGTTCTTAACCCGTTGGGCCACAACTGGAACTCCAGAAACTATTTCAATCAAAATAATTCTTTTCTCCTTGTCCATATTAAGCCTTTTCTCTTCCTTTTCCTTTTTTCTTAAATCACTGACAACACAACAACATTGTCCTCCAGAAGTTCAATTCGGCGAACATATATATTTCAATTAAAAGATTTTATTTCTTTGAGGTTAAATTTACAGGAATAATATTTCTTTTTTGAAGAAATTATTGAATGAAGATAAGTTATCACTGCTATTCAGGCCAAGAGGAAATGTAGCAGATTAGCCCTTTACAAAGCTTATTTTTATCATGGACCCTTTCATTTTTTGAGAGACTGCATTAGAGTTTTGTTTTTTATACACAAAACTTTCAGTACTCTGTACTAGCTGCAGTAACAATAGTAAAAATAGAAAGTTATTTGTTGAGTGCATTTGTGAATTTTTAAGCATATGAGGGATTGAGTTCCTCAATAGAAATTGTTAATTTAACTATACCTTTTTTTCAAAGAGGATTTAAGGTTGTATAAAATACCAAAAGATTAGTAGTATTAAATTAGAATCAAGAGTGAATAAAAAAAGGAAACTTGATTTATAAAATATATTCAAGAATGAGATAGAAGTTGCATATTATAAAATACTTTTCAATAAGTGGCCTACAAAAATTTCTCTAAGTTTTAGGCAGCCAATAAAAAAAGAGAGGTTTTATTTTAATCAAATGAAGTGCAAATTATTTCAAAACCAGTGATTTCTTTCTTAATACTTTCCACAATTGTTTTAATCTATTCTTACTCCTCACTGAAATTCACCATACATATAAAGTTCACCATACAATTTAGTAGAGATTTTTCTTCAGTAACAAAATACAACTTTCAAAGCTTTGGATTAACCCATGAGAGCAAAAATGTCCTAACTTGCCTTTGGAAAGTAAACAAAAAAAATCCACAAAGGCAAACCAAACACTGACAATTAGTGGTTCAAATCATCAAGAGATCATGGGCAATTCTATCATCCACTGGCAACCTATATTAAACCAATTAAAATAGTAGCATTTAAAAATAAAAATATTTTATCTAGTGTATGTTTTATAATATTCTTGCTTCTAAAATATCTATATAAAGGTGAGATCAATCAAAGTCAAGGTAAAAAGAAAATAGAAAACACTAATCACTTTAAATAGGGAGTGATTTAATACAGGGAGTTATATGCTTAAAATATTGGGGGGACTTTTAAATTGAGTCTTCAGGAATGACACTGAGAATGAAATGAACTGACTCATCAAAGATTTATTATATTTATTAGGAGCTATTATACAGCTGCTGAGGTTATTGCTAGAGAAAGCTATGCTGAAATCAGGAAAGCACCACTGTTGTTGCTGCAACAAGCTTTAGGAAATTCAGAAAAAAAAAAAAAAAAAAAAAGAAGAATAGACAGTATAGCCATGATCTAGGGATTTAGATATTAGATTAAGAAGTTGCTCCTGGTTGGTTGGTTTGTGTTTGACATTCTCCAGAAGCTGAAGAATGGACAGTGGAAGCCATTTAGAAGAAATACTTCATGTTTCCACAACTGTGCTTAACAACAACAAAAGAGAAGCTAATGGAAAAATAGATTCTATATAACTTATGCTTTCAAAATTTCAAAATGTCTTATCCAATTGGTGAATCCAGGTTTCACCCAGAACCACAGCTCCAGCTTAGCTTGGGGAATGTTGGTCTTAGAGTGTTTACTTCTCCAGTTAGAAGCTCTAATTCAAAAAGATGCATGAACCCCAGTGTTCATAGCCGCACAATTTATAATAGCTAAGACATGGAAGCAACCTAAGTGTTCACCGGCAGATGAAAGCATAAAGAAGATGTTTTATATACATATGTACACACACACACCTATATACTACATAAATATACATACACATATGTATGATACATACATCATACATATGCATATATAAAAACATAACTATATATATATATACACACACACACACACATATATATATATATATATATATATATATATATGCACACACAAACACACAGTCGAGTGTTACCCAACCATAAAAAAATGAAATAATGCCATTTTCAGCAGCATGGATGGACCTAGAAATTGTCATACTAAGTGAAGTAAGTCAGACAAAGATAAACATATTATATCAATTTTTGTGGAACCTTAAAAATGATGCAAATGAATTTATTAACAAAACAGAAACAGACTCACAGACATTGAAAACAATCTTATGGTTACCAAAGGGGAAGGAGGGGGATATATTAGGAGTTAGGGATTAACACACACACACTACTATATATAAAATAGATTAACAAGGACCTGCTATTAGCACAGAGAACTATATTCAATATCTTGTAATAATTTATAATGGAAAAGAATCTGTAAAAGAAAAAAAATTATATCACACATATATTGCTGTATAATTTTACAATACACTTAAAACACAACACTGTAAATCAACTACACTTCAATAAAAAAATTCAAAAAAGAAATATAATGGTACTAGCCACGTTTCACATGTTAGTAAACCATGGGAACATAATATTTTGTAAATAAATATATTCCAATAAGTAATGTGTCATATAAAATATGGATTTCTGTACTGTATAATTTTCAAATTTTAGATGCCATGATTTATGTGGTTGACAGTATATGACAATTAAGACAATAATCGTAAATGATCTGTTGGGGAAAATCTGCAAAGAACTAATTTTCTAACCAATCATCAGTCATAATATAGCAACTTGACTCAGGATAATATTTAAAACCTCTGCATTCAAAATGAATGATGAAACACTGAAATAAGAAACAAGAAAATTAACAGAATTCTGAAGGAAAATAAAGGATGAGAAGGAAGTAGAAAGTCAGAATAATTAAAAAAATAATTCAGAAATATTAAACTTTACCCCATTCTGAGAGCCAATAACAAGAACAGATTTATTTTTCTGTGTAATATAAAAAAATGTGAAATAGCTGTATTTAGACAGTATACACTTTCTGTTGTTTACATTTTATGCCTGATTCCTGCCAATTTGAAGTGGTTCTCTTTATTCCTATTCTTTGACAATAGGGAACTAAGCAATTTAACAGAATTAAATAACAGGACAGTCTTCATTCTTTTTTTTTAATTAAAAAACATTATTAAAGTATAGTTGATTTACAATGTGGTGATAGTTTCCGCTGTACAGCAAAGTGACCCAGTCATATTCTACTCTAAGAGACTGGATATAATCCCCTGTGTTATACAGCAGGACTTCATTGCTCATCCATTCTAAATGTAATAGTTTGCATCTACTAACCCCAAATTCCCAATCTACTCCATTCTTTCCCCTTCCCTCCTGGCAATCACAAGTTGGACAGTCTCCATTCCATTTTTTTTTTTTTTTTGTCTTTCTTTTTTTGCCTTATCTAGGGCCGCACCCATGGCCTATGGAGGTTCCCAGGCTAGGGGTCTAACAGGGACTACAGCTGCCGGCCTTCGCCACAGCCACAGCAACGTGGGATCCGAGCCACGTCTACAACCTACACCACAGCTCACGGCAATGCTAGATCCTTAACCCACTGAGCAAGGCCAGGGATCGAACCCTCAACCTCATGCTTCCTAGTCAGATTCATTAACCACTGAGCCACGACAGGGACTCAAATGGACAGTCTCCATTCTTAATGTAAGAGAAAGGAGGAATTAAGGAAGAGAGTTGAATAGGCAAAGACTCATTGTAGCAGAGGTTTCTATTTTAAAATCCATTTAAAGTTAAGGTGTATAGTATTTACTTTCAAAGTTTCTAACATGCCATATCCCACGGTTATCTGCTGATGGAGCCCTATATTCTACAGAGTAGGATTTTTTAACCATTGTGTTACATCCTTCTTAGTTGAGCTACTAAATTTTGATCAATGTATACTAGAACCGAACATGTCTCATATCTGACAGATACTAAACCAAACAAATTCTGAAAATCTGTTAACATTGAGTGAGTTACTACTTGCAAGGAGTTGTATAATTTCAAGACTGTGAAAAAGAAAGAAATCATGTATATCATAGAATATGAGATGATTCTGCTTCATCGTTTTGCCATAAATAATGAATATTGATTGAAGAGTCAAGTTTTAATAACAAATGCATAAACAAGTAATGCTTATTTTTTGTTATTTTTTTTTTGTCTTTTTGTCTTTTTAGGGCTGCACCTGCGGCATATGGAGGTTCCCAGGCTAGGGGTCTAATCAGAGCTGTAGCCATCAGCCTATGCCACAACCACAGCAATGCCCGATCCAAGCTGAGTCTGCAACCTACACCACAGCTCACGGCAATGCCGGATCCTTGAGCCACTGACCAAGGCCAGGGATCAAACCTGCAACCTCAAGGTTCCTGGTTGGATTCGTTTCCGCTGCGCCACGATGGGACCTCCAGCAATGTTTATTTTTTGGCAAATTCACTCATTTATTTGCAATGTTACTTTTTGAGTACCTACTGAAGAAGATGATGTGTTAAATGTGGAGGAAATATATCATATATAAAATATATAATATGTAAAACTCTGGTGCCCTTTCCTGTGATGTGCTTGCCTAGGAGATGGACCTATTGTGAGCTACAGACATAAATTCAGATCAAATTCAACAAATACATATTTAATCAGTAATTTTCCATTACAGCTCCTATATGATTAGTGCCAACAGGTGAGTCATGTGTTGGAAAAAAAAAAAAGGCGGAGCCAAAACTGGACCTCAGAGTGGAGGCAACGATCCAAAACCAACCAAGAATGACCATAGATCATATCATTCTTCCTCCCTTCTTTACAGAGATTTTCTGCTTTGAGATCTGACTAATGATAATATTTCACTGCCATGGGGCCAATCTTGTGTCAAAAGCATAAGCTTTGTTCCCATGTCAGAGACCTTCCCTGAAAAGTAAGCACAATGAAATGAGAAGAGGGGAATTCTCTTTTTTTCTGCGTCACTAACTCCTCTTACTATGTTAAGGAGAGCCATATGAATTAAGACAGAGTGACTATAACACAGATCAGACAGAAGCAAAGAGGAGAGAAAGGGATCATGGAAGTCCTGGAAAAAATTTGCCTTCCTTCTATTTGGGAGCTACTGGGATATTTTTTTACTTAAGTTGATTTGAGTAGGATTTCTTTCACAAGCAACTTAAAAAGTCAATTTAACAGTTTAATAAGCAAACCTGGGTAGGACCTCAATGTTACTTTAAAATCAAATATTGGAAGGGACTAGTGAAACAGCAAAGCTCTGGGTTTAGAGGAGGTTCTTATTCAGTCCTGGTAAATTCATAGGGACAGCTGGCTATGTGAATTGCCTCCTTAAAAATGCCACAGTTCAAGTTTCCTTCATGGCTTAGCAGAAATGAATCTGACTAGCATACATGAGAAAGCAGGTTTGACCCCTGGCCTTCTCAGTGGGTTAAGGATCTGGCTTTACAGTGAGCTGTGGTGTAGGTCACAGATGCAGCTTGGATCCCACATTGTTGCGGTCATGGCATAGGCCAGAAGCTACAGCTCTAATTCGACCCCTAGCCTGGGAACCTCCATATGCTATGGGCGTGGCACTAAAGAGACAAAAAAAAAAAAGTTGCAGTTCTCTTTCCAGTGATTATATCTCTGTATTCTGAAATCACAGTCCTTTAATTCTTTCGTCTAATTCTACTTGCCAAGCATTTTCTTTTAGTTTTCATATGCTACACTGTAAGGTACAAGTAAATACAAAAATACTCAACTTCTGCATGTATGTATAGATGCATATATGCATCTATATCTAATTTTACTATCAAGTGATATGTTGATTTCTCTGCAATTTTATCATTCCAAAATATCATCTAGCTATTCTCATCAACTACCTTTCTAAATATTTATAGTCATTGTCACTGTAATTTGTACATATTGATTTTAACATAATGAGCCTGATGTTTCAAAAAAAAAAAAAGCCCATAGAGATATTAACAGAATTTAATTCAAGGTAGTAGGAATAGAATTAAGGTTATTTTTTTTTGTAATTCTCTATAGCTATTTATTTTTATAATTTAAACTTTTTGTTTTTGAAAGAATTGTAGATTCACATGCAATTGTAAGAAATAATACAGACCTGATGTATCCTTTACACAGTTTCCTTCGGTAGTGACATCTAGCAAAACTATTATTAATATCACAAAACCGTATTGACATTGATATAGTAGAGATGTAAAATATTTTCTTTTTTATTTTAAATGATTTTATTTTTTCCATTAAGGCTGGCTTACAGTGTCCTGTCAGTTTTTTACTGTACATCAAGGTGAGCCAGTCACACATACATATACACATTCTTTTTCTCACATTATCTTCCATCATGCTCCATCATAAGTGACTAGATATAGTTCCCAGTGCTATACAGCAGGATCTCACTGCTTATCCATTCCAAAGGAAATAGTTTGCATCTATTAACCCCAGATTCACAGTCCACTTCCTCCCCCTTGGCAGCCACACGTCTATTCTCCAAGCCCATGGTTTTCTTTTCTGTGGAAAAGTTCATTTCTGCCATATATTAGATTCTGATATAAGTGATATCATATGATATTTGTCTTTCTCTTTCTGATTTATTTCACTTAGTATGAGAGTCTCTAGTTCCATCAATGTTGTTTCAAATGGCATTATTTTTTTCATTTTTATGGCTCCACCATCACCCTAATACCAAAACCAGATGAAGATACTACCAAAAAAGAAAATTATTGGCCAATATCTTTGATGAATATAGACACAAACATTCTCAAGAAAATTTTAGCCAACCGAATCCAAAAACACATAAAAAAGATCACACACCACAACCAAGTGGGATTCATCCCAGATTCACAAGGATGGTTCAACATATGCAAATCAATCAATGTCATAACACTACATGAACAAAAGAAACGTCAAAAACCGTATGATCATCTCAATAGACGCAGAAAAAGCTTTGACAAAGTCCAACATCCGTTCATGATAAAAACTCTTACCAGAGTGGGTATAGAGGGAACCATACCTTAACATAATCAAAGCCATTAATAACAAATCCACAGCAAATATAATATTCAATGGAGAAAAGCTGAAAGCCTTCCCACTAAAATCTGGACCAAGGCAAGGATGCCCACTCTCACCACTTTTATTGAACATAGTATTGGAAGTCCTTACCAGAGCAATCAGACAAACAAAAGAAATAAAATGTATCCAAATTTGAAGAGAAGAGGTAAAATTGTCACTGTATGCAGATGACATGATACTGTATATAGAAAACCCTAAGGACATAAAATATTTTCATCATCAGAGATCCTTATACTCCTTCCTGTCCCCATCCCTTCCTTAACCTTTGAAACTGTTGATCTATTTTCCATTTCAATTTGTTGATCATTTTGAGACTGTAATGTAAACAGAAAGATACAATTTGAAACCTTTTTTGGACTGTTGGGGTTTTTTTTTGTTTGTTTTCTTTTGTTTTTTGTTTTACTCAGCATAATTTTCTGGAGATTCACATAAATTCTTTAACGTTAATAGTTTATTTCTCTTTATTGCAGAGTAGTATTCCACAATATGGATGCATTGTTTTCCATTACACATTCACAGTAGTTATGAGTGGTCTGGTTTCACTGTATTCACATCAGCATTTGGTGTCATCACTTTTTTATTTATTTAAAAAATTTTAGCGATCTTAAAAGATGTACAGTGATACCTCATAGTAGTTTTAATTTGTTTTTTTTCCTAGTAGCACACAATGTCTGCATCTTTTCACATGCTTCTTATTTGCTATTCTCTTCGGCGAAATGTTTCTTCTTGAGTTTTGAACATCCCATATAAATTTTAGATGCTTGTCCTTAACAAATCTTTTATAGACCAACATTTTTTTAATTTTAATAAAATACAGTGTGTGAAATGTTCCTTTTGTGAGTACGGCTTTTGGTTTCAAGACCCAGAACTCTTTGCCTAATGCTAGATCCTGAATACTTTTTCTATTTTTTTTCTAAAAGTTTTACAATCTATATTTTTACATTTAAGTCCAACATCCATTTTGAGTTAATTCTTAAATAAGATGTCAGAGTTCCTTTCTTTATTTTTCTTTTAGTAAAGATTTTAGTTAAAGCTTGTCTTTACCTTAAAAAAAAAAAAAACAACTCGCTGAGCATCTGCTAAGAATTTTGTGATATGTATCAATTTGGAGAAGATTATCATCTCTATCATGTTGAGTCCACCAATCTATGAAAGGTTATTTCTGTCCATTTATTTGGATTTTCTTTGATTAATCAGTGCTTTGTGGTTTACAGCATAAAT
Source organism: Catagonus wagneri (assembly GCA_004024745.2). NCBI lineage: Eukaryota > Metazoa > Chordata > Mammalia > Artiodactyla > Tayassuidae > Catagonus > Catagonus wagneri. Next base: position 3,293,634 of record PVHT021183693.1, on the reverse strand, counting down.
ACCCGTAAATAAATACTTACACCTAAGTACTTCTCTTTTTCTGAGCAGTTGTAAATGATGCCAAATTTTTAATTTTGGTGACCATTTTGTCATGGCTAGAATATGGCAATACAACTGATTTTTAAATGTTTTACACTCTGTGACCTTATTGAACTCATCTCGCTTATTATTAGTTCTTTCTTATGGTATATATCTTTGGGATCTAATGTGACATATCACTAGAACTGAAGTTTCTATATAGGTCTAAGTTGAAACATATTTTGCACAAATATTGAGCTTTCCAATGCAAGAATCCTCAAGCTAAGCAGTACTGAAAAAGTGAATATAACTTTTGAATCAACAAATTTCAAAGTTTTTTCAATAACAATCTTCACATTTTAGTCAAATTAACCTAGAGAAATAAAATTCAAAATTATGAGCCTATTGACTAAATAATGCCTTTCACAATCTATATTAATAATAGTATAAATAGAAAAAATATTTTGTCCCTTTTTAAAGACAACATCTCTAATTTATTCAGAAAAACAACACAAATCTATGGAATATTTCACAAATTTGTGGACATTCTGAAGATATTTATGACATTAAATCTGAATGAATATGGACATACACTTTAAACATATTTATCTCTCATTTCAAGTCTTGATAAGCTAAAGATAATTGTCTTTCCTGAACATTCAAATTCCTGACAACAATCTTACTTATAAATGTCTATTTCTTTTGTTGGTAGCTTCATCTTGTATCAATAATATTTAAGCCCAGAATCTAAAAATTTGAAAGGGAAAGAACCATGAATGTCATCACCACAAATAAAATACTTGCAAAGCATTTCTATTTCTCTGCATGGTTGTTCTTCCTCTTTCAGTTATAGGTATGTTTGAAGATTTAGCAGATTGTAATACCTCACTACAATAACTGTATAAATTTGGTGAGCTATTTACATTTAGCAAATTATGGTACGGTTTTCCAAAATGCCAAATTGTAATGCACGATTAGGATCCATATGTTTGAAAATGATCTATTTTGTTAGAAATCATCAAGGGAATGCAGGGACATTATGCAAGAAAATGTGCTAGCCATTGCAACTTATAGTAGCATTCTAAATATAAACAAAATATGTACAACATTTGAATAGAACATACTATATAAAAGGAAACACATATCCCAAACATTTCAACACTGTAAACATTATGTCTCTTTGTCACTCATATAGAACTACAAAAGGTTCAGCTCTTCATTTCAGCAAAAAGAGAGATGCTGCTTTACCTCTGCTCTGTATCTGGGCTATGGAAACTGAAAAAGCTCACCATCTGGAACCTGTCACATGGACTGTATTTATGTTCTCCAGAGTAGAGAGACAGATGTCCACATTAAAAAATGCTTGCCATACTGTCATGCTCTTTTCCTAAGTGCAGAAAACATGATTTCTGTTCAAAGAGGCTCACAAATGTGTTTACCTCTGGGATAATTTTCTTTACATTCAAGTTAGAAATAATTAAATGAATGTCAGAAAATTTTATGCCAGGTTAAACTTAATTAAAGAACTTTTGCCGTGCCACTGTTTCCATTTTTAACTTCTTAAGAAATAGTTTAAAAATTGAATTGATTATTCATGCCAGTGCAAAATAGGTAAAACTTGCTTCTCAACACCATTAAAAAAATCAATTGACTGATTCTTGATAATTGTTTACCCCATTTTTTAATTCATTGGATAAACTTAATTTCAATTTTATAGTATGGTCTCTAGGTTACTATTGTATATATTATATGTGGTAGAAGGTGTTCTGTGTATTTTATGAATTCTTCAGATACAAAACACATGCTGTTCATTTTTATTCATTTACATAAAGAGAGAAAAATAAGAAACTCTCTGAATAAGGACATATGGATTCATGCTTTAGCCCAATATCTGTATAACATTAAACAAAGTACACATGTTCATTGATTCTCCTTTATTTGTAAAATGATCATATCCCACTAGATATTTTTCTAGCTCCAAACCAAATATACAATATACGTACTCTTATATTTATGGTTTGTTGATGGTCAGAGTGTTTTATTATTATTATTATTATTATTATTATTATTTATTATGTAATCATTATTTCTCAAGACAAAGGGCGCCTCTTCCTTGCCTTACATAATATTTCTCAGAAACATATTTTGGATTATAGCTAGTCATAAAGTTTTAAAATTATACATTTCTCTTTGTATGTTTGTGTTTATATACACTTCGAAATTCTACTCAGAGAAATATTTAAATGTATTCTCTGGAGAACATCATTTCTAAGGTTCCTGTGCATGATATTTATAAAAGTTTTAAAGTTATAAGTTATATTAGATAAAGAAATGTAAGTAAGAATAGTGATGTTAAGAATGTAATGTATCAAACAGATCTACCTCTGCCTTTCTTTAATAACTAAATCATGTTTTCTCTTTTTTGCTATGTGCTCTATAAGACTATCATGTATATAAGATGAGTGTCAGAATTCTTCAAGAATGGATAGTCAACAGGGACTGGCTGGGTAGCACAGGGAACTCTACTCAATATTCTGTGATAACCTACATGAGAAAAGAATCTGAAAAAGAATGGATATATGTATATATATAACTGAATCACTTTGCCATACAATGGAAAATTGCTAATACAATGTCATAAATCAACTGCAGTCCGATAAAGTTTTTAAATACTAATTAATTTATCAAAAAAGAAATTTTACATGGCCAATTGAATATTCTCTTTTAATATTTTTAATTTTTAAAAGTTTTATTGAAATATGGTTGGTTTACAATGTTGTGATAATTTCTGCTGGATGACGAAATGATTCAGCTATACATGTACATATACCCATTCTTTTTCAGATTATTTTCCCATATAGGTTGTTATAGAATATTGAGTAGAGTTCCCTGTGCTATAGAGTAGGTCCTTTTTGGTGATTTACTTTATATACAGTAGTATGTCAACTGATTAATTAGTACTAATGAGATTTTTTTTTCATTTTTTACAGTTTTTATAAGTATGGTTGATTTACAATGTTGTGGTAATTTCTGCTGTCCAAAAAAGTGATTCTGTTAGACATATACAAACGTCCCTTCTTTTTTAGATTTTTTTCCCCATATAGACCATGTAAAATTTCTTAAATGGAGTATTTAGAGACTGTATTTCAAAGACAGTCAGGTTTATTCATGAAGTGTGTGAAAGATAGCAGGATATGTCATCCCAGAATATGCCACTTTGGCATATCAGTTATTTTGAGCTGTAGGCACATGAAAACAGCAAATGCAAGGAGAGGTTTCTCTGAACTCCTTTTTCTGCCTGAAGCAAGATCCTCACAAAGGAATTCAGTTGTCACAGATCCCCTCTCGGGCCTTACACCAGTCAGGAGAGACTGACTCTTGTCACAGGAGAGGAGGCCAGAAGTCCACAGTCCATGCAGACAAACTGTAGCAAACTACCACACCCCCCATTTATTCTTCTAAGAGATCCTTCATCTTTTTTTTTTAATCATTTACTCTCCTCTAAGACATCTATATCTCCTTGCCCTTTCCCTGTTAAGATTGAATTCTAGGTTTGAATTCTAAGCCATAACTTTGAGTCACTCTTTTTTCCCTGTGTATCTCCCATGTATTCATGAGGTATACGTGTTAGTAAATGTGTTTGCTTTCTCTGCTCACCTATCTTATTAGAGTTAAGAACTCAGAAAGGTAGAGGGAAAAGTATTTTTCCTCCCTCCCATGTGCCTTGTGTTCTGCTAATGTCCACAAGTGTTTATGAGATACAGAGAGGAGGAGCACAAGAACCGTAAGTCATGGCTCACAGTGTTTAAAACAGTGAAATCTGTTGAAGACAGACATTTACAAAAATCAATGCCCTGAACAGCATGTGCTAGATGTTTTAAAGACAGGTTTAAGAGTTCTGAGATGGGAAAGCAATGTGAACAAAGAGGGTTATTGTTTCAGGACAGGTGTTTCATTTTAGGACTTTACAGAAGAACTCAGATTGATAAGAAAGTAATGGAGGAGTCAGAAAAGCTTATTCCTATATTAAATAAATTTAAGAAAAGTGGTTAATGGCAGTGAGGAAAGAAATAGGCACTTGTCAACCCATGAAAATAAATCAGGCCTGTCAGCAATTTTAAGACAAGTCTTACGTGCTAAGTTGATTGAAAACTAAATTCTGCTGTATGTCAAAGAACAAAATGACATGTCACTGGTAAAGACTTTCCATAGCAGAGCTTCCAGTCACCTGGAAGACACCATAGGAGAGGAGTTAGCTGCGCTTTAAATGCGATTCAATGCAGTTTAAAGTTAATGAAATGGAAGTAGGCAATGCTATTTGACCATCAATCACTGTCCATCTTTCCTACTCCTCCTCTTTGCCTTCCCTACATGTAATTTTTTTTCCCATAATCTTGAGGGAGTTTAGATAAAGCTTATTTAACTTATATTGGAAAATCTCGCAGAGGAGAAAACCCCACAAATTTGATAACTGTGCACAAAAGTCTGCACATTAAAAAAGTAAACTAACAGAATTCCTATCATAAAACTTCTTCATGCAGTTTGCAAATATTATAAAAAAATAGAGATAACTTTAGAAAAATGATTGAAAATGATTATCTTTGTTTTCCATAATTATATAAGGAATATAACCTATAAATAACCTATTGCATAAGGAATATAACCTATAAATAACCTATCTATAGTACAACATTTTCAGGGTATTCATGAGAGCCTGTAATTGCATCACTTTATAGAGATGAACACATTACATGGATATCATTCCCAAAGATAAATGGTATGAGTTTCAAATTATAAAAGAAGTAAAATTATTTTAGATTAAGAAAATCAGCAACAGATAATCTATCATGAACAGGGTGAAAAAATAAAACACAAATATGTGCATGTATATATATATGTGTATATATATATATATACATATATGTGTGTATATAAGCATATGTACAACTAAATTTGTTTGTAAATTCATACTGGTGTTTCAAATCCCTAAAAATGCAAGAATTTTTATTAAATCCAAACTTCATTCTCTCAGGTATGGAAAAATAATTTATTTCACAGCTGGTTAAGTCATAGAGGACTTTAGAATGATGTTCTCCAATCTCCCAAAACCAGAGTAAAAAATATAGACAGTGTTGATGTAGAAGTCTAGAACTGGAAGCTAGGGCTCATGTGTTTGGTTTTCTATCTGTTTTGCTCAGTATCACATCCCAGGGTCAGCAGCATGCCTGTCTGTTTCCAATGAGTATATAAATGGGGACACTAGAAAACAGTAAGAAGCCAAAGCAGTGTCTGAACATGAAACTCTCCGACCTCCTTTTCTCTACAAGATTGCTCAGGTCTTAGATCATTCTCTCTGGAAACTGATTCATGCTAAGAGCACATAGCTAAATATTTTAAAAATTGGGCCCCTGATCTTCTACTTTGTTGTGTTGACACTAGAATTATATATTTGGGGGGCCTGAAACAACACAAGCCAGGGACAATAGCTAGTGCAGATCAACAAATGTGAGATATATTTATGATCCAGTGTCATGCACCTGGACTCACTATTTGAGAGAATAATGAAGTATAGCCCAGGTGGAAATTTTAGAACAAGGAACTGGAGCAGGAGTTGCAATATTTTTCTTAACTGGCCAGAGAGTAAATATTTTGTACACTACACATGTGGTCTCTGTTGCATATTCTTCTGTTTTATTTTAAAAGCCTTTGAAAATGTTAAAAAAATATTCTCAGGTCCAGGGCAATGCAAAAGCAGAACTACAGTTTGGCTGCCTGTAATTTAGTTAAAGTCTCAGGTCTTGATAAACATCTTGAGCCGAAGGCAGGAAAGGAAAAGACTGAAGTTCCTGTGTTACCTGGGACCTCAGAAATTCAACCTGACATTCACCTATGCTGGGTGGTATTTAAAAGTTGGCTTAACAATAAATGAAATAAAAACCAGAGGAAATGAAATAATGAAAACTTTGTTATCAATGTTTGCCAGTTTTGTTATTTCTGCCATCAAAATTCACTGATATGTCGGAACACAGTTCAACCAGTTCAGCAGAGGAAACTGTCCACTTTTCAGTTTACAGTCCAGTAGCTATTGTGGGGATGTATCTACCACTACAATTGCCAAAAACTACAAAGCAAGGCTTTTTTCTTCTGAAAAATGGTTGTCAAGCATTTACCAAGACATCACTAAAACACACTATGGATGATTTTAAGCTACCAACTTGACCTCATTGAATGTGGAGTTGGGAAGCCAAGCACCTTAGCATCTCTTTACTAGTATTTACACCATCGAGATATAAGAGGCATGAATAATCCCAAAAGGATAGATAACAAAAACAATATATAGTAAGAGCATTAGGAAGTGGTACATTTTGAGAAATTATTGCCCATATTTTTAAGGTAACTTATTTTATTTTAGTTCATATCATTTCATTTTTATTAATGTCTATGTTTAACAACTGGCTCCTGAAAGTACTGAAATTTCCATAATTGATTCTAGAGAAGAGGTATGAGCTGCCCTAGAACACTACTAAATGCTCGATGTCTATAGAGAGGATAAAGGGGCTCGTTTTACAAGGGGTTTTGTGAGGGCTGGAGTACAGAAGAGTTGTTTGGGACCCAGGATTCAAATTTCTGCTGAAATAAAGCCTGGGATTAGCAACGTGAAGATGACTGAAGGAAACACTTGAGGGGAAATAGAAGAGGAAAAAGAAAACAAAATACAAAAAAACAAGATTTGTCTGAGAAATAATTGGCAAGGAAGGCATTTTTGGAAGGAAAAAAGGGATGAATGGGGTTTCTAAAGGTTTTTATTTGTGTATATGGGGAAAGTGTCAGTAATACTAGAATTTAAAAGCAAATATGAATTTATTGCTATTTTCAGCTCTGTAGGCCTATAGATATTTGGGTTCTAGTTAAAGAATACACAGTTTATGTAGAGTTTTTCCTTACATATTTTAAAATTCCTATTAGTTAAGTGAAATTCAATTCAAAAAGGCTAAGTGACTGTACATAGCAACAAACAATTTCTGCCAACTCTCCTTTTAACGAGTCTTCTTCGAAATTTGTCTTGAAGTATGACAAATTGAAACTGATGTTACTGAAGTCTCTCAAGACAATTTCAGTGTTTTGCTTTTGCCCCCCCTCCCCGTATCCTGAATAAAAGCTTGCAGCAACATTCCTTAATGCAACTGGATGCAGTCTAAAAAAAGATGAGTACAATAGAGCAGTTCAGAAAGCAAAGATGTTTCTGCAGGCACCATGCCGAATGCAATCAGATTATTGCCACTGTCTGATTCAATTTGATAAGGGAAAAAGCCATGGCAATGACCTGTAGCAAGTAGCTGAAAAGGTGACATATAAAGACTCCTACTGTCTGATAAATTTTCCTATTAAAAACAGTCATGATATCTGTTAAATTTGAAGGGACTCCATTTCCTGGAAAGCTAGGAAATGGAAATAGATATTAGAGATATAATGAAGTATATCAGGAATGCATGATACTATGATGTGTATTAAAAATATATATAACAGAAAACCTCCAGGGAAAAAGATTCAGTGTCCTTTAATAGGCAACTTTAGTATTAAGTACTAAAGTACTTAATTTAGCAGAAAGTCCTCTCTCAAGTTAGTTTTGTTGTTTGCCCAAATATGCTTTATTCAGCCCCATTAAAGGTGGCAAGAAGATGCAGTAGTAAAATACATATTCCTCCCTTAGAAGATCATTATTAGGTGTCAAGCATAGCATTATTTGTAAGTGATCTCATTTTATATATTTTAGTAGGTCTCCCCCAAATTTTTTGAAGTTTGGAAAATTGAACATAGGCTTAATTTCCCATTTTGAAAGAATATCAGTTATACATATATGTATTTAGGCTATACTTACGCAAATTCCTTCCTCAACGTTCTTACTAAACATATAAAATATATTTATACCTATTCATATTTTTAGATTAATAAGAAAATCTTATATAAAATTCTAATATTTTATCAGAACTTTCATCATTTCTTGTCCCAGTTCCTTAGGTAATTAAATTATTGGCATCACATTGATTTTTCACTTCAAACACATTCCGATAAGAACTATGGGGGACAAAAGAAAAATAGTTGAGGAGTTCCCACTGTGGTTCAGTGGGTTAAGAATCTGACTGCAGTGGCTTAGGTCTCTGTAGAGGCATGGGTTTGATTCTCAGCCCAGGAGAGTGGGATAAAAGGATCCAGTGTTGCCACAGCTGTGGCATAGATCAAGACTGCAGCTTGGATTCAGTCCCTGGCCTGGAAACTTCCATATGTCATGGGTGTGGCCACTAAAAAAAATAGAAAAAAAAATAGTTGGTATTTTTAAAGTGTTATTCTGCAACATTTTTAGGTGCTTGTAAAAGTATAAAGAAATACAAAATGTTCAGTTCTTATAAAGTAATTTTCCATAGAATCCTGAAAAATTGGCTCAGCACTTGCAGTTTAATCTCTATCTAATGACAACATTTAAAAAATATTGGCTGATTCATATGAAATTATTTTAAATCTGTATGAAACATGTGGTTAGCCAATGTGCCAAGTACACAGCAAGTTCCAGTGTATTAAAATCTTATACACTTGAAAATTATAGTAGAAAGTAATGTGTTTATAAACAACCAAGCCATATTATAAGTGATCTGAGGGGGCTGACTATGCAAATCTTTTTAAAAATATTTTTATTCAATGAATATATCTAATTTATGTAATACTGATCCCAGTCTAAAATAGATTAAACCTGGAAAATTGGATATTGTACAGTAACTGAGGCTTAGAAACTGATAGTTAAGGAAGCTTTAGGTATTTTGATCTATGTTCATCAGAAAGAGGACATTTTTAAATTAAATATTTTTGAAGTAAACCTCCTGAGTTCAAAATCACTTAGCCTTAAGGAATGATATTTAAATGTCTTCATTTCTTTCACAAGCTTTCAGATAACTGACAGAGCTTAAAAATCTTTGGTTTTGGAGTTCCTGTGGTGGCACAGCAGTTAACAAATCCGAGTAGGAACCATGAGGTTGCGGATTCGATTCCTGGCCTTGTTCAATGGGTTAACGATCCAGCATTGCCATGAGCTGTGGTGTAGGTCACAGACGTGGCTCGGATCCCGCGTTGCTGTGGCGTAGGCCAGTGGCTACAGCTCTGATTCGACCCCTAGCCTGGGAACCTCCATATGTGGCCCTAAAAAGCAAAAAAAAACAAAAAAACAAAAAAACAAAAATTTTGGTTTTATCATGATACACTATGAGATGGGAGAAAAAGTTGCAAACAATTCTATCAGAAAGGGATTAATTTCCAAATATATAAACAGCTCATACAGCTTAATATCAAAAACCAAAAAGCGGTATCAAAAATGGGCAGAGGCTCTAAACAGACTTCTCTTCAAAGAAGACATACAGATAGCCAACAGGCACATGAAAAGATAACTTAATCACTAATTATTAGAGAAATGAAAATCAAAATTACAATGCGGTATCACCTCATACAAGTCAGAATGGCCATCATTAAAAAGTCTACAAATAACAAATGCTGGGGAGGGTGTAGAGAAAAAGGAACCCTCCTGCAGTATTGATGGGAATGTAAATTGGTAATAGCCACTATGGAAAACAATATGGAGGTTGCTCAAAATACTAAAAATAGAGGGTTTTGATTGCATATGATCTTGTAATTCCAGTCCTAGGCATACATCTAGAAAAGGGAAAAACTAATTTGAAAAGACACATGCACCCCAATATTCATAGCACACTATTCACTATAGCCAAGACGTGGAAGCAACCTCATTGTCCACTGATATATGAATGGAAAAAGCTGTGGTGTGTGTGTGTGTGTGTGTGTGTGTGTGTGTATAAAATGCAATGTTAGCCATAAAAAAGAATGAAATAATGCCACTTGAAGCAACATGGATGGATCTAGAGAATATCATATTAAAAAAGTGAAGTGAATTAGACAGAGAAAGACAAATATCATATGATATCATATGTAGAATCAAAAATATGATACAAATGAATTTATTTACAAAGCAGAAACAGATTCATAGACATAGAAAACAAACTTAAAAACAGAAAACAAAAGGGATAGAGGTAAGGGGAACGGCGGAGAGCTGCATTAGGAATTTGGGATTAACATATATGCACTACTATATATAAAACAGATATCCAAAAAGGATCTTCTGCTTAGTACGAGGAACTATATTCAGTATCTTGTAATAATAACCTAAATGGAAAAGAATCTGAAAAAGAATATATACATATATGTATAACTAAATCACTTTGCTATACACCTGAAGCTAATATGATATTGTAAATTAACTATACTTAAATTAAAAATAGTTTAAAAAATTTACTGTTTTATCAATCTCAAAATCAAAGATAAGAAAGCTAAATGTGTCGTTTCCAATGTTCTTTACAGTGTTTGTCCTAATTAAAGTTAATGCCAACTAGACACTCCTAATTTCCTGGCGTTATATTTATTTTACTATTTTTAAAACCAAAGACCTAGCTATAATAAAGTATAGAACATGGATACATAAATATCATAATAAAACTTCATGTTTTGTTTAATTTTGTTTATATAATCAAATTTTCTAATACCTAATGATTTAGAGCATTATTATTTTTTCTGAAGCACATATTTCCCCAAAATTACATCTTGGTAAAAGTAGCCTATTTTCATTTTGGTCTTAGATTCATAACAAATGTGTAGCTTGTATGAATATTAAGTAATATGATTAAATTTTACTAAGACTCATTGAAATCTAAAATCAAATATTGTCACAGATAAATAGGTCAATCCAAATGAATTTTTTTCCATTCTAGCAAACACAGATAAAGTCGTTTTGTAAGGAACTTTTCATTAGGAAGTTTTCTATTCCAGAACCTGAAGGAGAGCCATATTTTTCCTCTTCTATGCCTTTCAAAATCTAGCTATTCTTATAAAATAATTTTGTTTTCTAAAATAATCATTTTACTTCTTCCAATACTGTTTTTAATTTTGGACTACAGTTCCACCTCTATTATGGTTGTTTGTTTTTGAGGTCCTGTAAGCATGGGGCTCCTTAAAAACCCCCATCCTGTGCGTAGCAGACAGTGACTAGAAGGTACACCACAGTGCATATGATCAGCACTGGATTTGAGGACAGGGCTGATGGAAATAAAAGTCTCAAAGCAGCTCAAGATCAAGGAGTTTCAATGCCATAGAAGACAATAGGACTAAATTTCATTAAGAGTCAGTGGATTCAGCCCTTCAGGATTATTTTGGTCAGGGTGATACTGACTGATAGAAATCAGGAACATCAAGAAAAGCTACAGGAGGAGGTGTTAGTAGAGGTGATCCCCAGAAGACAAGAGGAATTTGTACAGTGTAGGGAAGTGAGGGGACTTTCTATGTGTGAGATCAGCAATAAGCAATCACTCCACAGACCACATACGAGTTAGCAGACTAACTTGGGTATTGAGGAATTTTATCAAGGCAATAAGAACCTCTTCCTTGTTTGGGAAATGGGACTCAAATACACACGTGAGAATGAAAGGCTTTATTCATAGAAGAACCACAGGGACTGCTTCAAACACAGAATCGTAGAAGTTTATAATAGTCAGTTTAGAGTGTATTTAAGGAAATCCTTTTATTTTACAGGCATGGAAACTGAGCCTAGAAAGATAACAGGCTTCCATTGCCCATAATAACCATGAATGGATTCACACAAAAAGTCTGTAAGATGTAAAGCAACACAGACAGGTGCCAGAACATAGACTCAGAGCCACACTCCATGGGTTGGATCCCGGCCCCTGAAGATGCCTACATACTAATCCCCAAAAACCTCAATTTTACCTTACATAATAAATTAAAGATCTTGAGATAAGGACATTATCCTGAATTTTTTGGGAAAGGCCAGTGTAGTCACAATGGTCCTTACAAGAGAGAGGAAAGAACATACTTGCAGGAAGAAAGGTGACAACAAAAACAAGAGATTGCTGTGAGCCCCTTAAGGGGCCACAAGCCAAGGCAGACAGGTGGCTTCTAGAAGTAGAAATAGGCAAGGAAATGGATGCTTTTCTGAAGTTTCCTGAGGAACACAACCTGACCAACATATGATTTTATATTTTTGAACTTCAGAACTTGAGAACAAATTTATATTGTTTTCATTTATGTTGTTTATAGTGGCCCTGGGAAACTAGCATAGTTTCCCAGATTCTGCTGGGAGTGGCCAGCAATCATAACAAGGAACCTAGCCTGGGTATTCTGTGTCACTCATCAAAGCGTCTGTGGGCCCCAGCTTCTTGAACTACAGAGAAGGGCTCTGCTCGGTGGGTCTTCTTGATAAGTTGCTTGACCATTTTGTACTTCAGTTTCCACACTTACAACATAAAGTCTATCCCCTTACTGTTTTTTACCCAGGAGGCAGTGGTAAAAATATATATCTTGAAAATTGCCACAGAATACTATACTACACATTTATTGTTTTGATAAATATTTCATTCTACTTATCTATCCTTGTTTCTTTATTCAGATTTCGTTTTCTTAATATTTGCCTTGTAAAAGTTTAATGTTCTCATTTTCTCTGACCTACCAAATTAACCTTGTACATATTGTATTCCAGTCTGTTTCCTGAGTTCTCTATTATCTTCAACTTAGACTACATTAATTATTTTCTACGTAAAACAAGATCAATATTTTGAATTCCTCACAGCCCCTTGAATAGCATATATTGCATCAGCCAACCAATTTGTATGTTCTGCACATTACTTCTAGTGTTCTCTCTCTGAATTGCAAATAGTGGATTTCTTTCTGATAAGGAGCATTGTGAGGTTTCTGTTCTTCTATTTCTTAAATCTTCATTCTCAGGACAATTTCTTCTTTGGTAAAATGTGTGTTTGGGGAATTGCTGTACTCTCTACGTTGTATGTGAACTGTGTTATAATCCAATGAATTTATCCCATCAATTTGATTCTGAAGGAAACAAATCAATAAAAAGTATATTTTTAAACACTTTAAATTGATATTATAATCATATTTGGTTGCTTGAAAGGATCTTTTAAAGCTCATTTCTTTTGGCTGTACTCACAGCATGAAGACATCCCCAGGCCAGGGATCATACCTGTGCCACAGCAACGACAACGCCAGATCCTCAACCCTCTGAGTGGCCAGGGAACTCCAGGATATTATTTTTTTTTTCTTTTGAAGCACTTTGCAATGAAATTCAATAAGTATGTGTATAACTACATAAATATCCACTATATTATAAATTTTGATTTAAAGTGAGTCTATATTAATAGCCAACATTTACTGAGTATTTAATGCATGTCAAGACAGTGCAAAACACTTTGTATATTAACTAAATAATCATACCCTCAGCATATGGAAGTTTCCAGGCCAGGGACTGAATCTGAGCCACAGTTGTGACCTGCACCAGGCCAGGAATTGAACATACAGCTCCACATTGACCCAAGCTACTGCAAATGGATTCTTAACCCATTATGCCACGGGGTGCGGGGGACTACTAACTAAATAATTTTCACCAAAACTTTATAAAGTATTATACTTTTGTAAAGAATACTTTGAGGTATAGAGAGTTTATGTAAATTACCCAAGGACATTGTTAGTAAGGGGAGGGGTCAGAATTTATTACAAGAGGATACTATGAATTCAGCATATTAAAAACTTCATTACATTTTAACATAGTTTAGCAAAGATCCTAATAACAACGATCCAAGGTATCCTTTATTGAAAAAATGTTTGTTATCATCATTGCTAAATACATGTTTTTTTTTTTAAATAAAAGACTTTGGAAGAACCTCTGAATTGAAACTCTAAAGGAAGAATCTTCAAGAGAATATGAGAATACCTTGTGTTCCTAGCAGAAATAGAAATCCAAGGTGAAGCCTGAGAACAGACATAAGGAGTTCATTTCTGTAACCTTGTAAGATTTTGGTGGTTTGTTTTGTTTTGTTTCATTTGCTTCCTGTAAAGAAACACTTTATGCAGGATAGAGAGCTCATATATACGTGATAGGCAGTTCAGTTCATTTGATCATCATAATTAAATAACTAAGTCTTTGGCTTTAAATTCCATAGGAATTCCTATCATGCCTGCTCAGATAGAAAGTTTACAGTTTCAGTACGACTTGAGTTTCTCCCCTGTCAAAACCCTGCCCTAAACTAGGACGCTCAAAAATAAGACCTTGAATAACAAGTATACGGTATCTGTCCAAGTTGTTGGTCACTATGAGAATAAGGTTTGTAGCCTAGGGTGAGATCATATGGTCTACTCCTCTACCCTGAAATTAATACCATATCTTTGTTCAGCACGTGTTTCCTTTTTTTTTTTTTTATTCTTGCTGGCTAAACTTGACATTAAAACAAGGCATACTTAAATGAGATTTTGTAAGAGGGGAGGAGGGTAGACCAGGAAACTAGCATCCAGTGTACTGTTAGTATTGCTGAGTCTCTCTAATCTTCCTCAGACCCAAGGGCCTTCTCCAACACAAGTGTTTTATCCCAGAGCTATAGACCCTTTAGTTGGAAGATTCAGCTAATATACAGATTTGTAGATTTACACGCTACCCTGGACTCACAGTTGGTTTTAGCCAAAATATTGTTTTATCAGACTGGAAGTAATTCCTAAATTATCTGAATGGGCTAATCCATTTCTCATAAGGCCATTTTGATTTTAGCTAACTTCACAAGCACCCATATCATCTCTTGTCTTGGATAAGTCCTAGGTTCACTGTTCAATAAATGACTGAAGTTTATGATAAAGTAATAAAAATGTTCCCGAGAAGTAAAGACAGCTTCTTGTTAGATTATACTATGTAGAATTGTGTATATTTTTTAATCTAGAGCAAAATGGAAAGAAAGAAATGCAAAGACCCAAATTGATAATTAGTAATTAAGGCAGTTGCCTAAGATTTATGTAAGAGAAAATTTCATGTCTTTGGTATGCAAAGACATAAAAAATATTCAAACCTGACAAAAATTTAAACTTTAAAGGAAAAATGAAGTTAACTTCTCAGCCTATTAAACAAGCAGATAATACCGAAAAAATAATATGTGAGAAAGAGTAAGATAGAGCAACTTTTTAGTAGAAGTAAACATTGCTATTATTTCTGAAAACCATTTTTAATAATACATGTCAGAAATCACTAAAGTACTTATAATATTTAAACTGATATTTTGATTCTGAAAAAATTATATTCAGGAAAATATAAAAGGAGAAAATAATAATACACAAGAATGTTCATTCCAGAATTCAATAATCCAAATATCACCAAGTATTTATTGAGAACTTTACAATGTGCCAGACTCTGTGTTAATGTGGTGCATGTGCTATTTTATAACTCTCAAAGCTGCACATTATGAGATACAGCAATCTAAAATATACTTCATGTATATATTATTACAGATTTATTAGCAACCATAAAACAGAAATAATATATGTGTTTTATGAACACACTCAAAGATCAAAACAAAGGCTAATAATAGAAATAATAGTATTAGGTGAAGACATTTATCTTTGAGTTTTTTCTGACAAAATATTCTCTAATATTTTGACATTATCTCTCCTCTGCCCTTATCCCAAATGTGCAGTGCTGTACATCACAGAGATATTAGATAACTGTGGAGATGTCAAGGGGCTTCCATACACACTGCTGGAAAAACTATCAGTGTTTCCCTTCCAATCAAAGCCATGCATAGTTTATTCCAACTATGCGTGTGTGTGTATGCATATATATACATGTGTGCGTGTATGTGTATATATTCATGCATGTGTGTGTATGTGTATATACACACATATATATATGAATAAAGACCTTCAGTTACCACTCAGTTCTACAAAGATTAAGCTGCATCCTGCTTTAGTCACTGACCAACAGTGAACTATGAGAGGAAATTAAGATGATAATAGGATGAAGCCCTCTGTGCTTTGGATAAGCAGGCCCCTTAGATAGTTAGATGTATATTTCAGGAAGAATTTTAATGAAGCCAAATATGTGCACATGTGCATCTTCCCATACATGGAAAAATACTGAGATTATTAATGTGAGATTTCTGTTCTTTTTGACAAGAAATAATCTTTTACCAAGTTGTTTTCTTGACTGCATATACTCCACAGCCAAAAATCATACGCATACTGGCTTCTCCCTACCTCTTCAGAGCAGTTTTCTCAGAGCTACTGAGTGGCTGTCTCCTAGGCTGTGGTCTTCAGTAAGTCCCTGAATAAAACTTAAACTCACAGCTTTCACGTTGTGCTTTTCAAGTCAAATATTTATATACGTGTGTGTGTGTGTGTGTTTGTGTATGTGTGTGTGTATGTATACATATATGCGTATGTTTAAATATACATACACACAAAAGAAAGGGGAGAAATGACTTTAAAACTTCATAAAATATTTCTGGTAGCTCTCTATATGTCCAAGAATTGCATATTTTAATGTCTCTCTTTAAGAATAAGAAAACAAACAAAACCAAAACAAACATATAAATAAGGCATTTGAATGTCTCAAATGGGGAGAAAAAGGGAAAGTTCTAACTAGCTTTTATTGCAGTTATTTATCTTTTTCTAAAAAGAAAGCAAAATAACTAGAGATGCCATTACACCATACTGCCTGGTGGCTCTGACCAGGCTGAATCCATGGAGGTGATCTATTCCTTGCAGACAGCCTTCTCAGTCTGTTTGGGTATATAGCACACACACAGAATCCTCACCATTAGAGCAATGCCATATTAGTGAGTGTAATATTTACTTATTGCATAATAAAGTCCTGTGTAAACACTCATGAGTTAGCAATTTTTTACTTAATAAGCAGTACAATATATCAATCTATTCAATAAAATTCTAAATTGAGAATGTAATAATTAAAAAAAGAAAATAGTATTTACTTAAAACATCATAGAGTTCATGAAGAAAATATCATGCAAAATAATTGTATCTCCTTTATTGTTACTAGAAAACCTGATTCAGTAGTGCCTGAAACAGTTTGTGGTGTCAATTGACATAAATATATGTAAGATGGATGACATCCAAATAATATTGATTAGTAGAGTTTATCTCCATTTAGAATAGTACCATTAGCAAGAATCATTTTTTACATCGTCCTCATGCTTGTATAGACAAACATTTAATTGACTATTTGAATGAAAACACGTAGAGATTATGCTAATCAAATTATATAAACAGAAAATTAGAAAACGCAACTAAAATACAGAGATGAATATTTCTTAACAGTAATAAGTAAAATGAAATGTTAGTTAAAAGATAAATTATAAAAATAAAAATAAGCCTACAGTTATGAAATTAGGCATACCTAATAAATAGATAATTATCCTGATATATGTGGAAAACTGAACTGACAAATATTCATGCAACAAAAGAAAAAGAAAAAGATGTTATCTGAAAGCTTAAAGGAAATCATGAGTCAAATGGGCCCCAAAATAAACACAGATGCAAGCTGCATCAAAAAAATATGTAGGTAATGACCTCAATAAATTAGGCCACATTGGGACACTATTTTCCCTTTGAATTGTACTTTTATAGTTGATCAGTCAGAGTATATACAATGGAGATCTCTCAGAAACATGAAGGGTTCAAAATCACTTTTGATTAATCTCTAATGCCACCTAATATTATTAACCTGGATATGAGAAGATCAATCAAGAAATACAACTGTTACCTAAATATTTAAAGGCTTGACATGTGGAAAAAGAATACACATATTATTTGTATCTATGTAACAAAGCATTAGGGCTAAGTAGGAGAAGTTACAAAACAGCAGAATTCAATAATGAACTTTTTTGGAGTTCCCTGGTGGTTCAGCAAGTTAAGGATCCAGCATTGTCACTGCTGTGGCTGGGGTCACTGCTGTGGTGCAGGTTTGATCCCTGGCCCAGGAGGTTTCACATGCCACAGGCCTGGCCAGAAAAAGAAAAAAGAAACAAGTAAAAAATGAATAAACTTTTTTTTCTTAGTGATAACAAAAGGAAATACCAAGAAATAAAAGTAATTTTGGTGTGATGAAATAAGTTTTTATTTTCCTCCAAATGTATTTTAACTTTACTGTAATAATTAAACAGGAAATTGAACTGAGTTTAGGTGCATCTGTCTTGAAAATTGACCAGTGAAAACAGATGGAATAATGTACTTGCTTTGCACTAATATATACAATAATGCAACTTGTATAAGAGGTGGACCAATATCAACTTATGTTAAAGAAGGGAAACTAATAATTAGTATAACTCAAGTATGAAAAATACTGGCATGCCTAAAACTGAGACCAAGGGCCATTTGCTGATAAGTTTTTAAAGAGATTTCTGTATAAAGCAGGTACTTATAAGGAACTTTCAGTGTTAAGCTTTTATGATTATTTACTTCTCACTGTCTTTTTTTTTTATCCATGCATGTCCTTGTCACTAAACCCTATTTATTAATGCTTGACTTCCCCAACTACACATTAAACTCCTCCCACAAACTGGGTAACAAATCAAAGGTTGCTTGGCATACATATTATTGTTCCCTTACAGAAGATCACCCTGCATAAATGCAAAAGATTACTTTGTAGACAAGAGTATGCCCTGAGAAAAGACCTCAAACTGTTCATGTTGTTTAAATAGAAAAAAGATAAATGTAGAAGTAACTGCACAAAAAGGAGGCAATCAGATAAATAAACAATTCTCCAGTAAGTCCAACTGTAGTTTAGTAAAGCAAAAACATTTGAAGTTTATAGAGAATTGGCTATTTCTTTTACAACTGCTAACATCAAAGCTATTGTCTTTTTATTTTAATACATTTCAAATGATATCTGGGACACAGGACCTACTTGTAGATAATGCTCCTTTTATTGTTTGACACTGAAGTTAAATTGGAAGCTTCTCCCCTTGTTTTATACATAGAAAAGCTCTAAATCATTTGTGGTAAAGTAAAAATGAAATTGTAAATAGGCTATCTTCATTTGACTTGCAAAGAACAGCCTTTTATCTTCAAATATACTGATATTCTGTAACACCCCTGCTTATCAATTTACAAAGAGCTCCTTAGGGCAGTGCCAGACTTTACAGTGGAAGATTTCTAGCCTCACAAAACCCTCTGGCAAAATATTCTGTTTATATCAGACTTTGTCATTTTGCTTCAAACTGTCCCCAGGAAACAGTAAGGCGGAGAAATAACACACTATTTAGAAAGTAAACATTACATCAACTTTGGCATATTTTGAAGATAAACATTATGTAAGATGAAGAATAGGCAAATTGAGTAAATAACACACTTCAGGCTTTCAATGCTCTTTCATGCCATTGAGTAAAAAGGCCAATATTGAACACTGTGATTTTAGATCGGTTTGTTAAATCCATCAAAGGGTATGTATGATATCAAGACTGTATTTCATTTTCTCTTTCATTATAAGGTGATAAAAAAATCAATGATAATGTATTTCCTGATTGTAGGCATAAATAAACATTATTTTTAAAAATTTTAGGTATATACTTTTTCATAAAAAAATGAAAATACACCTTTCTGTAAGTTTATATGAATAGTGTTTTGTGTATTGAGATATCAGTCTGAAATCCATACCTCAGTGCGTCTCTGTCTGTATAGGAAGAGAAAGGTGGAGGCAGGGAACTATAGGTCAGAAAGGTCTAGAAAAGTACAATCTGAATTAGGAATGGAAATAACCAATTAGCATTGCAATTACATATAATAACCTGGTAGAAAATGGAGTTCCTGCTGTTACCCAGTGGGTTAAGAATCCAACATAGTGTCCATGAGGCTGTGGGTTTGATCTCTGGCCTTGCTCAGTTAGTTAAGGGTCCAGTGTTGCCACAAGCTGAGGTCCGGATACCGTGTTGCAGTGATTGTGGAGTAGGTGGTAGCTACCGCTCCAGTTCAGTCCCTAGCCCAGGAATTTCCATATGCCCCAAGCACGGCTATAAAAGGAAAAAAAGAAAACTATCAAATTCTGTAACCTTCAAGAACAGAGCTGATAAAATTCTGTCTCCCTCCATCTATAAATAAAGCTTCCCAATGATCCCACATGTAATAAAATTATAAGAAAACATGATGAGGGAAATAATAAACTTGGTGTCATATCTCCCCTGAGCAAAATATAATTGACATGGTGGCAGGAAGGGGGACACTGAGAAAGACCATGAAGGTAGAGAGGAGAGAAGTAGCTGGGGCTTTCTACTGCACACCAGTGAGAATGCAGTGACACACAACTGTGTCACTAAATATCTGTCATACTGCAGCTGGTGCCTGGCTCACAACGGGGTGAGAATGTTCTTACTATGTGGATTTATAATTATTCCTGGAGAAGATGTTAGACCTTACATTTGGTGATTGGAAAAGGGTTTCCAGGAAAATTCTATCTGATACTAATAGTCATTTCAATGATGGAGTGCTTGGCTCAGTATTATTAGAAGTTTAAGTCAGAGGAAGTTCAAAGCCTTACCAAGCAAAGGGCTGGCATTTTCAAATGGATAACAACGTTTTTGGTAAAACCATCTTAGAATTAAAGTACTCTATACCTCTCTGATGATTTTTCTGTAGTATAATTCACAGATGTATGAATATTTTGAAAATATAATATACTTTGTCTCATTATACTACAAGTTCAGAACTACATTTTTCTATAAATAATGAAATATATGAAAAACTTTCCTTCTGATATATGTATTCTGTGGTATGCTCATTTCATGTATATCACAAACAACACACACACATATATACTAACATATACATATGCAAAGTCTATTTGAAGTTTGACATGTTTAATTAATTCTTATGTAGTCCATACCCAACTTTGGAAAATTGCTTAGTAACATTTTAATCTTGAAACCTATTATCATTTACTCAAACATAGCAAGATAATGACTGTATTTTGACATAAGTGACAGCATTGGGCTTCTTTTCTCAATATCATTAAAAAGTTCCCAAATTATATTTCATTGTTTTTCTAATAAGTGATCTTATTTTTCCACTTGTACATCAATTCATGACAAAAAATATTGACATTGCTATTAGTTCTCCTTAAAATGTATTGACACCAGTGTTGATACTGAATGAATCTAAATGATTCATCTGAGGATACAGACATGAGTTTATTTGAAGATTAAATGATTTCCAGTTGTTTAAGTGGCATTGTGTCTGACGTTTAATGACTAGATTTAGAAAAGTTTGTTATAAATTTCTGTCTCTAGGGAAAACTCACTGCTTTTCCTTTACTCTCACACTGCTACTACACTCACAGTACTTCTGACACCAAATATGTGAATTTCTCCCCAACATGAAACAATTCTCTGTGACACCAGCTGGCTGTCCTACAAGTCAGTTCAATTCTGACACTAACTGGAGTTAGCTGCCCTCTAACCCACCACAAATACCGGTCACAAGTCCAGGTTTCCTTCCTTAGGTTTGATCATTTGACAGAATAGCTCACAGAACTCAAGGGAATACTTTCTTACATTTACAGTTTAGTTATGTAGTAAAAGATGTAATAAAGAATACAAGAGAACAGCCAGGTTGAGAGATTAAACAGGGCAAAGTCAGAAATGCACTCAAGATTGGGAACTTTTGTCCCTGGGAATGAGGTGCTACCCTCCTAGCATGTGGATGTATTCGCAGACCTGGAAACCCTTCAAGCCCCATCCTTTGGGGATATTTATGGAGGCTTTATCCTGTAGGCATAGTCAATCATTAACTCAGTTTCCAGCCTCTCTCCTCTTCCAGAGGATCAAGGTGGGGCTGAAAGTCCTAGGCTTCTAACCACGTCTTGATCTTTCCGGTGACCAGCCCCATTCCCCAAGCTATCCAGGATCCCAAGAGTCAAGTCATTAGGACAAAAGACATGCCCCTCACTCAGGAAATTCCACAGGATTTAGGAGCTCTATGTCAGGAACCAGGGACAAAGATCAAATAACAGAACAATAAATGTTCCTAGTACTCTTTTCACTTAGGGAATTACAAGACTTTTCCAGCTCTATGCCAGGAACTGTGGGAATATATATATATATAT
>PVHT021183693.1:3223658-3270610 GCA_004024745.2 Catagonus wagneri | reverse complement strand
AAATTTATTTTAAAATTATTATTATTATTTTTATTTTTATTTTTAGGGCCACACCCATGGCATATGGAAGTTCCCAGGCTAGGGGTTGAATCGGAGCTACAGCTGCTGGCCTATGCCACAGCCATAGTAACCTGGGATCCGTGACCCACTGAGTGAGGCCAGGGATCAACCCACCCTCATGGATACTAGTCAAGTTTGTTTCCACTGCACCACCACAGGAGTTCCTTCATATATATTTTAAATTAAGGTGGTATAAGTTCTTTTAGAATAAAATTGTAATCTTCATAAAAACTGTTAAGCTCTGGTGTTTCTTGATACACATATAATTCTCCTTCAATTCTTCCTTTTATTTAACCTCAGGTTTGGTAAACATCTATTAATATAAGACACCGTATCAATAAAATAATGTGATCACCTCAATCCAAATCCATCACCCTTTCCCAATAACCAGAAAACTCAACAAACAAGGAGTAGAAGGGAAATTTCTCAACTCAGTAAAGGACAGCTACAAAAAACATATAGTTTTATTGTTAAAGCTGAAAGACTGAATGCTTTGCCCCCTAACACTAAGAACAAGACAAAGGTGCCTGCTCTCACCACCAGCATTCAACATTGCACTTGAAGTTTTAGCCACAATGCTTAGGAAGCAAAAATAAATGAAATACACTCAGAATGTAAAGGAGGAAATTCAATTCTCTCCATTTGTAGTTGCAATAATTTTTTTTTCATTTTTAAAGGTTTATTGAAGTATAGTTGATTTACAATGTTGTGATAATTTCTGCTAAACAACAGAGTGTTTCAATCACACATATACAAATATCCATTATTTTTCAGATTCTTTTCTCATATAAGTTATCACAGAATATAAAGTAGAGTTCCCTCTTATGTTAAGTACATATCCCCGACTTAGTGAGAGCTGAGGTGGAGGAAGTATAGCTTAGGGAGTAGGATAACAGTTCTTATACTAACTGACATGTTTTTTTTTTTTTTACTCAACGAATTTTATTACATTTATAGTTGTACACAGATCATCACAACCAAGTTTTATAGCATTTACATCCCAAACCCCCAGTGTTCCCCTCACCCCCCAACCTGTCTCATTTGGAAACCATCAGTTTTTCAAGTCTGTGAGTCAGTATCTGTTCTGCAAAGAAGTTCATTGTGTCCCTTTTTTTTTTTAGATTACACATGTAAGTAATAGCATTTGATGTTGGTGTCTCGCTGTCTGACTGACTTCACCTAGCATGATAATTTCTATGTTCATCCATGTTGCTGCAAATGCTATTATTTCTTTGCTTTTAATGGCTGAGTAATACTCCATTGTGTATATGTACCACATCTTCTTTAGCCACTCCTCTGTCCATGGGCATTTAGGTTGTTTCCATGTCTTGGCTGTTGTATATAGTGCTGCAATGAACACTGGAGTACATATATCTTTTCGAGTCATGGTTTTCCCCAGATAGATGCCCAGAAGTGGGACTGCTGGATCAAATGGTAATTCTATTTTTAGTTTTCTGAGGACTCTCCATACTGTTTTCCATAGTGGTTGCACCAATTTACATTCCCCCCAACAGTATAATAGGGTTCCCTTTTCTCCACACCCTCTCCAGCATTTGTTGTTTGTAGACTTTTTGATGATGGCCATTCTGGCCAGTGTAAGGTGGTACCTCATAGCGGTTTTGATTTGCACTTCTCTAATAATTAGTGATGTTGAACATCTTTCCATGTGTTTTTTTGCCCATCTGCATGTCTTTTTTGGAAAATTGTCTGTTTAGATCTTTTGCTCATTTTTGATGGGGTTGTTTGTTTTTTTGGTATTGAGCTGCAGAAGGTGTTTATAAATTTTGGAGATTAATCCCTTGTCAGTTGCTTCATTTGCAAATATTTTATCCATTCTGTGGGATGTAATTTCATTTTGTTTTGGGTTTCCTTTGCTATGCAGAAACTTTTAAGTTTAATCAAGTTCCATTTGTTTGTTTTTATTGTCATTACTCTATGAGGTGGATCTGAGAAGATGTTGCAATCATTTATGTCGGAGAGTGTTTGGTTTATGTTTTCCTCTAAGAGTTTTATAGTATCTGGTCTTATATCTAGATCTTTAATCCATTTTGAGTTTATTTTTGTGTATAGTGTTAGGAAGTGTTGTGATTTCATTCTTTTACATGTGGCTGTCCAGTTTTCCCAGCACCACATATTGAAGAGCTATCTTTTCTCCATTGTATATCCTTGCCTCCTATGTCATAGATTAGTTGACTGTAGGTGCATGGGTTTAATTCTGTGCTTTCTATCCTGTTCCACTGATCTATATTTCTGTCTTTGTGCCAGTACCATATGGTTTGATGACTGTATCTTTGTAGTATTGTCTGAAGTCAGGGAGCCTGATTCCTCCAGCTCCATTTTTCTTTTTCAGGATGTCTTTGGCTATTCTGCGTCTTCTGTGCTTCCAAACAAACTTTAAAATATATTGTTCTAGTTCTGTGAAAAATGTCCTTGGTAATTTGATAGAGATTGCGCTGAATCTGTAGATTGCCTTGGGTAGTATAGACATTTCTCTAATATTGATTCTTCCAATCTCAGAGCATGGTATGTCTTTCCAGCTGTTTGTGTCATATTTGATTTATTTAATCAGCATCTTATACTTTTCAGAATACAGGTCTTTTGTCTCTTTAGGTAGGCTTATTCCTAAGTATTTTATTCTTTTTGATTTGATGGTAAATGGGATTGTTTCCCTAATTTCTCTTTCTGATCTTTCATTGTTAGTATGCACAGTTGATTTCTGTGTATTAATTTTGTATCCTGTGACTTTGCCATATTCATTGATGAGTTCTAACAGTTTTCTGGTAGTGTCTTAAGTTTTTCTGGGTATAGTATCATGTCATCTGCAAATAGTGACAGTTTTAATGAATCCCTTCCAATCTGGATTATTTTTATTTCTTTTTCTTCTCTGATTGCTGTGGCTAAGACTTGTAAACCTATGTTGAATAGTAGTGGTGAAAGCAGACATCCCTGTCCTTTCTCTGATCTCAGTGGGAATTCTTTCAGCTTTTTACCATTGAGAACGATATTAGCTCTGGGTTTGTCATATATGGCCTTTATTATGTGGAGGTAGGTTCCCTCTATGCCCAGTTTCTGAAGAGTTTTTATCAGAAATGGGTGTTGGATTTTGTCAAAGGCTTCTTCTTCTTCTATTGAGAGGATCACATGGTTTTTACTCTTCAGTTTGTTAATGGGGTATATCACACTGATTGATTTGTGGATATTAAGAATCCTTGTGTCCCTTGGACAAATCCCATTTGATCATGATGTACAATCCTTTTAATGTATTGTTGGATTCAGTTTGCTAACATTTTGTTGAGGATTTTTGCATCTATGTTCATCAGTGAAATTGGCCTATAATTTTCTTTTTTTGTGGTATCTTTGTCTGGTTTTGGTATCAGGGTGATGGTGGCCTCATAGAAGGAATTTGGGAGTGTTCCTTACTCTACAATATTCTGGAATAGTTTCAGGAGGATAGGTGTTAGCTCTTCTTAAAATGTTTGATAGAATTCTCTTGTGAAGCCATCTGGTGCTGGACTTTGGTTTATTGGAAGTATTTTAATCAAAGTTTCAATTTCAGTACTTGTGACTGGTCCATTCATCTTCTCTATTTCATCTTGGTTTAGTCTTGGAAGATTTTTCTAAGAATTTGTCCATTTCTTCTAGGTTTTCCATTTTATTGGCATATAGTTGCATGTAGTAGTCTGTTATGATCCACTGTATTTCTGTGATGTTCATTGCAACTTTTCCTTTTTCATTTATTTTACTGATTTGAGTCCTCTTTTTTTATTTCTTGATAAGTCTGGCTAAGGGTTTATCAATTTTGTTGATCTTTTCAAAGAATCAGCTTTTATTTTCATTGATTTTTTTCTATGGTTTTCTTTATTTCTATTTCACTTATTTCTGCTCTAATCTTTATGATTTATTTCCTTCTGCTAACTTTAGGTCTTGTCTGTTCTCTCTCTAGCTGCTTTAGATGTAAAGCTAGGTTGTTTATTTGAGTTTTTTGTTGTTTCTGAGGTAGACTTGTATTGCTATAAACTTTCCTCTTAGAACTGCTTTTGCTGCATCACAGAGGTTTTGGAGTATTGTATCTTTGTTGTCATTTGCTTCTAGGTATTTTTTAATTTCCTCTTCGATTTCTTCAGTGATCCATTGGTTGTTTAGTAGCATCTTGTCTAATCTCCACGTGTTTGTGTTTTTTGCAGGGTTTTTGTTGTTGTTGTTGTTGATTTCCAGTCGTATATCATTGTGGTCAGAAAGATGGTTGATATGATTTCAATTTTCTTAAAGTTACTGATGCTTGATTTGTGGCCCAGAATGTGATCAGTCATAGAGAATGTTCCATGTGTACTTGAGAAGGATGTGTATCTGCTGCTTTTGAATGGAATGTCCTATAAATATCTATTGCGTCCATCTGGTCTAATGCTCCATTCAGGGTCTGTGTCTCCTTGTTGATTTTCTGTCTGGAAGATGTGTCCATTGCTGTAAGTGGGGTGTTAAAGTTCTCTGCTATTATTGTGTAATTGTCAATTTCTCCTTTTAAGTCTCTTAGAGCAGTTGCCTTATACATTGAGGGGATCATATATTGGATGCATATATATTTACAATTGTTATATCTTCTTCTTGGATTGATCCTTTGATCTTTATGTAATGTCCTTCCTTGTCTCTTATAATATTCTTTATTTTAAGTCTGATATGAGTATTGCTACTCCAGCTTTCTTTTGTTTTATGTTTGCATGGAATATTTTTTTTCCATCCTCTCACTTTTAGTTTGTACCTGTCCCTAGAAGGGAAGTGGATCTCTTGAAGACAGCATACATATAGATATTGTTTTTGTATCAATTCAGCCAGTCTATTACTTTTGGTTGGGACATTTAGTCCATTTACATTTAAGGTAATTATTGATATGTATGTTCCTATTGACATTTCATTACCTGTTTTGGACTTGTTGCATTGCTTTTTGCTTCCCTTCTTTTCTTGTTCTCTCCTCTTGTAGTTTGATGACTATCTTTAGTGTTGTATTTGAGTCAATTTTTCTTGTTTGTGTATTAATTGTAGATTTTTGGTTTGCAGCTATCCTGAAGTTTTGATATAGGGTTCTACATATATGAGATTGTTTTCAGTTGTTGGTCTATTAATTGTAAGTGCATCTCCAGTGTCCTGTATTTGTACCCTCTCTTCTCACGATTTCTGATTTTGGTAGCCTATTTGTGCATGGATGATTTCGTATCTTTACTGTATATATGCCTTTACTGGTGAGCCTTGTCATTTGTGGTATTTTTGCTTCTAATTGTGGCATTATCTTTTCTACCTAGAGAAGTTCCTTTAGTATTTGTTGTAAAGCTGGTTTAGTGTTGCTGAATTCTCTTAGCTTTTGTGTATCTGTAAAGCTTTTGATTTCCTCCTTCAAATCTGAATGAGAGCCTTGCTGGGTAAATTAATCTTGGTTGGAGGTTCTTTCCTTTCATCACATCAAGTATATCATGCCACTCCCTTCTGGCCTGCATAGTTTCTGCTGAAAAATCTGCCTATATCCTTATCAGGGTTCCCGTCATGTTGTTTCTTTTTCCTAGCTACTTTCAATATTTTCTCTTTGTCTTTAATTTTGGTCAGTTTGATTAATATGTGTCTCAGGGAGTTCCTCCTAGGGTTTATTTTACATGGTACTCATTGTGCTTCCTGGATTCGAGTGAGTGGTTCCTTATTCATGTTAGGGAATTCATGTTCCTTATTCATGTTAGTTGCTTTTAATATTTTTTGTGTCCCTTTCTCTCTCTCTTTTCCTCCTGGCACCCCCATAATATGGACGTTGGTGAGTTTAATGTTGTCCCAGAGTTCTCTTAGACTATCTTCATTTCTTTTCAATCTTTTTTCTCTTTTCTGTTCTCCATCAGACACTTCCACTAGTCTGTCCTCCACCTCGCTTATTCATTCTTCTGCCTCCTGTATTCTGTTTTTGGCTGCTTCTAATGAATTTTTTAATTTCAGTTACTGTATTTTGCATCTCTGCTTGCTTAATCCTTAAATCTTGTATATCTTTGCTCAACGTTTGCTATAAATTATCAGTCTTTGCTTCTAGTTTATTTCCAGTGTCTTGCATCATCTTCAGCATCATCAGTCTAAAGTCTTTTTCCTGGAGGCCGATAATCTCTGGATCACTCAGCTGTTTTTCTGGTTTTTTTTCTTGCTCCCTTTTCTGCGTTATAGCTCTCTGTCTTTTCATTTTTATAGGTTTTTGGTATAATCTTCTTTTGGAAGACAAAAGAGTTGTAGACTCTCTTACTTCTGATTTCTGCCCACCTTGTGACTGAAGTTGGTATGGAGGGTTGCTGTAGGCTTCCTGATGGGAGGGTCTGGTGCCTGCCCACTGGTAGCTGGGGCTGATTCCTATCCCTCTGCTGGGTGGGGCTTTGTCTCTGGGTGAGATTAGAGACAGTAACAGTACCAGACTGTTTACTGATAGATGAGGCTGTGAGCCCACCTGGATTATTGTTGGCCTGTGGTTTCGAAGTGCTGATGGGTGGGGCATATTTTCCCAAAATGGCCACCTCTAGAGGAACATGTGTTGATTCCCGAGAACTTTTCCTCCAATGTCCTACCCCTACAACAAGCCACAGTCACCCCTGTTTCCAAAGAGACCCTCCAAGAACTGCAATCAGGTGTGACCCAGATTCCTATGGAGCCTCTGATTTGCCCTGGGACCCAGTGCACATGAAAGCCTGTGTGCACCTTTCAAGAATGGGGTCTCCATTTCCCACAGTCCTGTGGAGCTCCTGTGCACAAGCCTCACTGGCCTTCAATGCCAGATGATCCAGGGGCTCTTTCTCCTAATGCCAGACCCCAGGCATGGAGACCTGACTTGAGACTCAGAACTCTCTCTTGTAGGTGAGTCTCTGTGATACAGTTAAGTGGAAAGCAATTTTGAACTGGCTTTTCAATAACAAAAAAATGGAGGCACATTCCTCACTTGGCATAACAAAACAGAATAGGCTCATCAGCTGAAAGACTATCAAGAGATGATTTTCTTGTCACCCGTTCTCCACTCCCAGAAAAATCTCAGGATTCAGAAAGCATCACACTCTTGTTTGTGTAACGCTACTTTTTGTTTTTGTTTTTGTTTGTTTGTTTGTTTGTTTTTTAGGGCCACACTTGCAACATATGGAAGTTCCTAGGCTAGGGGTTGCACTGGAGCTACAGCTGCCAGCCTACACCACTGATGCAGCAACACAGGATCCCTAACACACCAAGCAAGGGCAGGGATCAAATCCACATCATCATGGATACTAGTAAGATTTGTTTCCTCTACACCACAACAGGAATTCCCATGTGTAACACTTTTTAAAAGTGTGATTTCAAAATGTCTTTGCTCATTTTTTCTCCTCCACTATACCCATGATTCCTAAGCTAACTTTCAAAAACTTATTTAATTTCACAATATCAAGAAAAGTAGACAGAAAGAAGGGGACACTTGTAGTGAGACAGGGCAAACTGAAAGTTTTGGTTTTCATGAATCTTGTTTAAGGATTAGACACATATATGTGTGTTCACATCCTGCATTACACACACACTCACACACACATACCAGTGGGAAAATATTCAGAAAGGACTGTGAGTATAAGAATATCCCACAATAAAAAATACAAGAAAAATTTAGAAAATCATACATAACCCTTTTATCTGTCTCTATGTAACAGACCAGCCCAAAACTTAGTGGCTTAAAATAAAAAGTGTTTACTAACTCTTAGGGCTCTTAGGTTGGCTTGAATTGGCTCTAATTCTTCGGGCTCCCCATAATGTTATCCGGACTATGTTCAACAAGAGGTTTGATTGGGACTGAAACATTCAAGATAACTGACTGACATGGCTAGTGATTGCTACTGGCTATAGGTGGGGCTTGACAGGGGCTGGACCACATGGCTTCACTCCTTTCAAATGACCTTTTATCTCGTCCCTTTGGGTTTTTCATGGCCTGGTGGCTCTAAAAGGAAATATTCTAAGTTGTGAAAATAGAAACTATGAATTTTTCAAGAGTGCCTCAGAAATTGCACAGCATCTCTTTTTCTGTATTCTTCCAGTAAAAAATAGTCAGAAAGCCAAGTAAATCCAAAGAGATGGTGAGGTGGTATTTAGTTATCAATAGAAGAAACAGTAAAGAATTTATGGCCATTTTTTAATTTACAACGGGTATCTTCATTAGGATGGAAGGAAAAATTCTCTACAAAATTGATATAGAAGGTGATGAAAAATAGGAAAAACAGTAACAGGAAGAAAATAAAAATAAAATTGGATTGTGAAAAATATATTTTATAAATTTCAGTCTACCTCCCATTTTAAAAATAATGTATGGCAGTGTCTTTATGTATCTGTTTTTAAATATTATTTAAATGCAATTTTTAATATTATTAATGAAATCTAAAATACTTAACATTGTCCTGAATTTCTTGATCTACTTGTGGTTATTTTTGTTTTTAAATAACTTCTTGATTGTGGGTCTGGGTTAGACAGACTGTAAGGTTAATAAATTTACATCTCAATAAATTTAGCAGGGAAACAAAATTTAACACTGTATATGACTTTGATAAATTTTAAGTTTACAATGTAAACCAGCTATAATGGAAAAATAAAAATCATTTAAAATTTTAAAAGTAAATAAAAAAGCTGCAAAGGGCAATTGTCTTTCAAAAGAAAAAAAAATAAATTTCAAGTTTAAAGAATACTGACATGATAACTACAGAAAAATGATAATGCTTTAAATCACACATTCCTTTCTTTATAGATTCTAGCCACTGCCCATGCACCATATTTATTTGATCAAACACAAAATTGTTCAGGTTTTTCCCATGAACTAAGATATGATTTCATATCTCTTCTAGAATATTCAGCACACATGGGAGAGTGCTTTGTGTATAATTTATAATGGATTATATTATGTCATTTTTATTATTTATTAGACTCTATGTCTCTCCTTCAAGATTGTGAGTTTTCATTATTTTATGAAATTACTCTGAGGATTAGAACAATTCTTAGCACAGGGTTTGCTGAAAGGTGAATGAATAGATTTAAATATTAGGTAGGAGACAACTTAAAAATTCTTTCTATCCCAGTGTTTTCATATTTTATTGAGAGTAAATAGTATTTTTTATGACTATTGTTTATACATATTACATGGCAACATAATTAACACGTAGTCCCAGTTTGGAAGGAAAATTCTACTGCTTTGTATTTCTCATTTCAATAATGACTCTCATAATAATATCAGTTCTATGATAGCAGAAACTATGTTTTTCTCAATATTAAGTATTTCCCCACAGAACATGTTCATAATATTAAAGATTAAAAAAGACAAAACTATAGTTTACACTTCATATTTAGCAATAGGATTTATTAATTAATTATGTTTGGCATTAACTGTGAAAATCTGGTATCTATTTTAGTTCTGGCTGTACATTTGTCCATTTAACCATTCACTTAACTGCTACCACAGTCTCTGCTGGACACTGGATCTATGAAGAGAAATAAGACTTAGCTTCTGATTAATAACTATTAATAGGTGGTTGCCTCTGAAGGTGGGTGTGAAATGAGCAAAAAAGATCAAAATGGGAATTTCTGGAGAAAAAATATATGTGGTGGTGATTGATACATAAAATCTCAAAGTTTATTGAACTGAACACTTGATATATGTGCCATTTATTATATGCAAATTAAACTTCAATTAAAAATAATTAACTCTGTTTCTCCAAAGACATTCAGATGGCCAACAGACCTATGAAAAAATGTTCAACATCACTAATTATTAGAGAAATGCAAATCAAAACTACAATGAGGTACCACCTCACACCATTCCAATGGCCATCATTAACAAGTCAACAAATAGCAAATGCTGGGGATGGTATAGACAAAGTTATACTACTTCACTATTGATGGGAATGTCAATTGCTACAACCACTATGGAAAACGGTATGGGGGTACTTCAGAAAACTAAATATAGAACTACTGTATGATCCAGTAATCCCACTGCTGGCATATATCAGGGCAAAACTTTCATTAAAAGATACACGAGCCCCTCTGCTCATTGCAACACTATTCACTGTAGCCAAGACATGGAAACAACCTAAATGTCCACTGAAAGATAAATGGTTTAAGAAGATGTGGTAATATATACAGTGGAATATTACTCAGCCATAAAAAAAGACAAATTAAAATGCCATTTGAAGCAACATGGATGAAACTAGAGTCATACTAAGTGAGGTAAGCCTGAAAGAAAAGGACAAATACCATATGATATCACTTATTTTGGAATTTAATTATGGAACAGATGATCTTATCTGAAATAAAAAAAAAAACAGAAAAGGGGGAAATGGGGAAGGAGTGGAATGGAATTTGGGGGGTTTTTTGGATACAAACTGTTATATTTGGAATGGACGGGCAGTAGAGCTCTAATGTACAGGACAGGGAAATGTGTGTGATTGGGTCACTTTGCTGTACAGCAGAACTTGAAGAAACATTGTAAATCAACTACAATTTAATAGTAACAATAATTAAAAAAATAATTAGTCTGTTTCAGACTGAAAATCTGACAATTGATACCTTCCTTGTGAATTTTGTTGCGATGCCCTGCTTTAATGTACCCAAACCATCTTGTTACTTAAAACTAATCTTAGGGAATAAAAAGAAAAAAATTCATTGGGTAACACATTTATTTGTCTGGAAATAGTCATGCAATACACTGAAAATTAAATAATATAGGAATAAAATTATATCACGACAAAAATCAGTGGAGAATTTTAGCAAAATTTTAGATATGAGGGAAAACAAATGTCTGTGTGCATGTTTATATCCAGTCTTTATTCCATCGCTATATAGTACACTTATTTTATAATTATCTCTGTGTTAAAAAATACATTGAAGTTTTCCACTTATATTTACAAGGGCTTTGCATTGGATGCTATTGCAATAAATTTGATTCACAAAATTCTGTGACTCTTGTATATTCATTGTGAAGTGGGATTGTTAATGATACAACATGATCCTTCCTATCCTGTTGAGCAGTGACTCAGGTACTCAAGGGACTAGGAAATCAAACAATGTCAGCTACTCTGTCAACCAAGACACTTGGCCCTTTTTTGACTAATTAGGTGGTTGACAAATACTGATTTAATACTAATAAGCCTTACAACATGGGCTTTGATTTCTCCCCCTGGGTGTTTCAACTGAAGGGTTGGCTTTTAAAGTCCTTCACTTAATTTGGGTTAGACAATTTGGAAGACTCAGGCACTTAAGAATTTGAGGCCCTTTAAAGATATCAATATTATGTGATATTCAGCCATAAGGATGTCTGTTTCCAAGTTCCAGAAGGGTGATGTGCATATATGGATGTGCTGCTTAGGGAAATAAAAATGGTCTCATTTGGCCAGGTGTTACACGCTGTTTAAAACAATTTACATTGGTGGATGAGGACATGACAGCAGTATACATACACACAAATACATGAGTAATTAACATATTAACAAAACACATAATTTCTTCAATCAAATTTAAAATCAATCCTAAATCTTATATATTTCCATGTGCATGTAGCCTTTTTGAACAATATACCTGGATATTACTTTGTTTTGGTTCCTACCATATTTTAAATAAAATTTTATTACAATGTAAAGTTCTTTGCTCTCAAAATCTATTCTAAAACTTTCCATAGCATGCAGTTTTCAATACAAATGAAGATTACATCGAATACTAACTCTTCTTCTTACCTCTTTCAAAGAGCAAATATCTAAGGGAAATATTCATGTTACAACATTATATCTTTGTCAAATACTACCCTCTCCACACTTGAGCAATATGGTACAATCATCATTGACATTTCTAATAATAATATTGAAGTCTGCTAAAGGAAAATAGGTTAAAAATACAATTCTGGAGTTCCCTCATGGTCAGCAAGTTAAGGATTGGGTGTTGTCATTGCTGTAGTTCCGGTTACAGCAGTGGCATGGGTTCAATCCCTGGTCCTGGGAACTTTTCACATGCCATAGGCATGGCCAAAAAAAAAAAAAAATACAATTCTTCATTACACTATACATACAAAGCAAAGAAATTTTGTTTGCTTTATTCTGCATCTTTAAAAAAATTCTATACATTGTGTAATTTATATTTATTTCTCCAAAAATAAAACAGTATATGATGTAGCAGACATTACTAGTTGGTCATCTAACAACTATTGTCTCTCATTGATGTCATTCACCAAGATGCTTAATAAATTCCAGATATCATAAGGAAAAGATGGGAGTTGTCATCAAAGTACAAAGAATTAAGGTTGTTAAAATGAGCAGGTTTGATCCTCTATGCTAATAGATTCTGTCTCACTTCTCTGAGTGAAGATGATGGAAGTAGCTACCATTTTAAATCACATACAAATTGAAATTGGGAAAACACTGTGTAAGGCTATCCTGAAGGAATGTCTTTCTTATGGTCTATATTGCAGCCGGTATACTATGTATATATCAGAACACATAGAGATTAGTGTCTTCCTAGCTTTGTATTCTTTATGTCAGTAACTGTGTACTTGACATGTAAAGTACAGTGAGCAAAACCAAAACAGGTTCTGCCTTTGTAGCGATTATAGTATAGTGAGAAAATGAGAAAAATATTTTAATCAAATAATCATATAAATAAATATTAAAGAATGACCATAATAAGTGCTATCAAGTAGAGGCACATAGTAGTGTAATCTGTAATTGTAGAATCAATTCTAATCAGAAATGTTCCAAGAAAGAACTGGTGTGACAAGGCCCTGATTTTTAACTATAAATTTTAAAAATAATAACCAAAGTGTCACATTTAGTGAGCATTTTCATGAATTAATGTTCCATTCATTCTAAAAAACAGTGTAAAACAGTAAGAATATATTTGTACACCAATGTTCTAGCAACATTATTCACAAGAGCCAAAAGGTGGAAATAATCAAAATGTCCATCGATAGATATCTAAGTGGATAAACAGAATGTGATATATACATATAATGAAATGTTATTCAGTCTTAAAAAGGAGTAGAATTCTGATACATGCTACCCCATGGAGAAGCAAGAAAAACATTATAAGTAAAGTAAGACAGGCACACTCAAAGACGAATATTGCATGATTCTGTATGAGGTACTTAGAGTACGATATTCATAGAGACCAAAAAGTAGAATGGTAGTTTCCAGGGGCCTGTAGAAAGAATGGGGAGTTACTGGTTAATGCATACAGTTTCTGTGTGGGATAATAAAAAAAAGGTTCTGGAGATGGATGGTGTTGATGGTTGCATAACAATGAGAATATATTTAATGCCACTAAATTATATACACTTAAATTGGTTAAAATCTTGTATTTGATGCCATATATATTTTATCACAATAAAGAAAATAGTATAAATCATATATATAGAAGCAGAACTGAGACTATACTGTGTGTTTCTAACAATGTTAGAATTTTTCCATAGTAATTTCTTTAGAAACAATCTTAGGAGTAATAATTCAAAAATGGCCACTTAGAGTAAGCATTAAGGACCTAAATCACATTTTAGACACATACTTGGATATATAATTAGACCTGTCAGCTTACTAATGTTTGCAATTATAAAAGCGATGCTTCAAATAAGAGACAATAAACATTAAACCTATTTCTAAATGTCATGAACAGTTCTGACAGCTTCTAAAACAAAAGGATTGCTTGTAATGGGACTGCAAATAAATATAGAAACTATATGGACTGCATGTCCACTGATACTATGGGCCTGCATTTGATATATGGAACTTTATATTTTGAGGTGGAGAGAGTCTCTAGCCCAAAAATCTAGTGGAATAAAAATTAAAACTACAATAGGTCTTTAAAATTATTTTGCACCTTTAAAATCAAAGAAACTTAGAATTATGAATCACCATTAACAATGTCCTTATTTCACCATCTTTCCAATTTCTATTATTTTCTTATAGATAATGAAGATAATTGTTTCAGTAAAATAATTTTCTCATTTCCCTTTTTCATTGTTAAAGTTATAAATACACTATATTCTAAACTTTCATCTAATTTTTTTTGTGTACATGCACCTCTCCTGTTTGATCCTTTGTTTTTAAATATATGCCATTTTGTGTTTTAAGCGAAGAGGCTTTCAAACTTCTTCAGTTTCTAGCATCCTTTGACTCTCACTATTTCATATTATCCTAAGAACAAAAGAAATACCTAAGAATTTCACTTTTAAAACAGGTAGGTCCAAACTAAGTACTTATACCCAACGACTTGGCAGCTGTATGTAATAAGAACACCCATTCATTGAAGAAAAATATTTGTTTCATTCTAAAATAACCACAATTTCTTACAAATGAAATGTTTATCTACGTTTGGCAATGCACGTGTTCTTAAATGTTAGCTTTAGATTGAAAAGACTACTAATTTCCTAGTCTACATTGATTGCTGTACTTGCTTTATAGTTGAAACTAAAATAAACTCAGTTATGTAAAGATATGACAACATCAAAACTTATGTAACACTATCTAATGATAAAACTGTGAAAACTTTGAGTTAGTAGTTCACATGGTTTATGGTGTCAAGTATCACTGATATCCTCAAAAACTGAAAATATCTGGGGCATTACTGACAGTTCATTGTAGTACTCTGGGGTATCTCGGTACCCAGTTTGAGAATTATGATTTTAGACACTGCTTTTGAAATCTTTATTTGGTAAGTTTGTTGAAATATAAAAGAAATCACTGCTTCCCAATTCGATCAGGGGACTAGTACATAATTTTTACAAAGAGCTGCTATTCTTTACTTAAACAAGCAAAATAAAAAGCTAGTTTTAAAAAGGATTTGTGTCTCAGAATACAATGTTTTAACTGTTTTGCATCACAGTAAAATCAAAGGAAGCAAGGTGGTCATGGCTCTCACTATTGCACTGCTTAGGACTTAACCTGTAAATAAGCTTATTACCGGTTTATTCACAACTACCTTGATTGGAACAATAGATATGTGTCATAAAATATTGGTTTTCATGAATAAAAATATTTAACTGAGGCTTGTGCTTTCATAATTATTCATCAAACTTCAAATAGTCCAAATATCCCCAACTCACCTAAATTTTAGCATGAAATTCTCATATATTAGTTGCTATTACCTATCAGAATTTTTGGAGCCTTCATTGTATCATATGAGCAATAAAATGAAAGAAAATGAAAATAGCTTCCCTAAAAATGACATCTTCTTGTTTCCTCTCACATCAAAATACAGAACCTGGCTATGTAATACTGTTTCTTTCTCTGAAATACTTTTCTTCCAATGTTAGTCTGTACTAATGCTCCCTTTCATTTCAGCATTGCATACTTTAAAGCATCATAACAATTAGCTTCTGGTTTTTAACTTTGAAATGCAAAGAGTTTGGAAGTAATGATTACTGTCCTTACAAGAACAAAACATTGAACAAGCTGAATATCAACAATTTTCTTGACATTAATGTAGAACTTAGATGATAAAGCAGACCACAATCACCAAATTCTTAAAAAAAAAGGCAGATCTGGAGGGCCTTAGCATAATCTTCAGACCCAGAACAGAGCCACTGGTGAGAACACATAAAATGGTCCTTTGGGTACATTTCTGGAGGCTGAGTGCAGACTAGCTTGAAAGTGATCACTTTAGGGGGCAATGCCTTGGGGAGGCTACCACAATTTAATGAGTTTTACCTACAGAAACCTCACTAGGTTCTCATGGTGAGATCTGAGAAAGATCCTCCAGTGACTGTCAAAGAAGAGGAGGAGTAATCACAGTGCTATAAATCCAGACTTCATCACAAAGCCTTCATTTCCAGGGAAGGATACTTCACCAGAGTGGATGCCATGTGGGAAAAAGGCATTTCTCACACTACAGCTCACTCTAGACTTCTTGTCTTACCTAAGGGTAGGCATTTTCTAGCATCAAATTATAGGAATCAGATAGTACATAGCCTTTTCAGGCCAGTTTCTTTCACTTAGCAATATGCATTTAAGGTTCACCTATGCCTTTTTGTGGTTTTAGAGCTTCTTTTATTGATGAATAATATTTCACCGTATATATGCACCACAGTTTGATTTTCTGTTCACTTATTAGTGAACATTTTGGTTGCTTCCAGTTTTTGGTGGTATGAATAAAGAGGTTATAAACACTCATATGCAGATTTTTGTGTGGCTCTGTTTTCGAATCAGCTGAGTAAATACCTAGGGCATGATTGCCGAAATCACATGTGGTAAGACTATGGTTAGCCTTGTAAAAAGTTGCCCAACTATCTTCCAAAGTGGTACACCATTTTGCAGTCCTATTGCTCTGCAGCCTCAGCAGCATTTGTTGTTCTTAGTGTTTCATATTTTAGCTCTTCTAATAGGTGTGTAGTGGTATTGCATTGTTGTCTTACTTTAAAATTCATCAATGACAAATAACGCGGAGCATATTTTAAAATGCTTACTTGTATATCTCTTTGGATGAAGTGTTTGTTTAGATATTTTCCCCATTTTTTTTTTTTTTGGCCTTTTGTCTTTTAGGGCTGTACCAACAGCATATGGAGATTCCCAGGCTAGGGGTCCAGTTGGAACTGTAGCCACGAGCCTACACCAGAACCATAGCAACACAGGATCCAAGCTGCGTCTGTAATCTACACCATAGCTCACAGTAATGCCAGATCCTTAACCCACTGAGTGAGGCCAGGGATCGAACCTGCATCCTCATAGATGCTAGCTGAGTCCATTAACTGCTGAGCCACAATGGGAACTCCTTTTCTCCATTTTTTAATTCATCTATTTGTTTTACTGTTGGGTTTCAAGTGTTATTTGCATATTTTGAACACATATTTTATTAAATATTGTAATCAGATAAGGTCTTCCATTTTGTTACTTCTTTCACTTTCTTAACAGTTTTTTTTGGCAGAAGTTTTTAATTTTAATAAAATCCAACTGATCTATTTTTTCTTTCATGGATCATGCTTTTAGTGTTATATCTAAAAATGTATCACCAAATCCAATGTCACAAAATTTTCTCCAATTTTTTTGAAATATTTACAGTTTTATATTTTATATTTAGCCCTACTAACCACTTAAAACTATGTTTTTCTGAATGATGTCAGAACTGTGTCTACATTAATCTTTTGGCATATGGATATCTAATTGTTTCTGAACCATTTGTTGAAAAAAACTGTCCTTTCTTCATTGAATTGTCTTTGCTCTTTTGTCAAGATCAGTTTGCTATATTTGTGTGGATTTATTTCTATGTTTTCTGTATTGTTTCATTGGTCTGTGTACCTATTCTTTTACCAGTACCACACTGCATCAATTAACACAGTTTTAGAGTAAGTCTTAAAATCGAGCAGTATAGGTTGAATTTTGAACCAGCATTTTTTGCTGTTGTTGTTGTTGCTTTTTTTTCCTTCTTGATTTCCTTTTAGGCTTGACTTCCTTCTAAAGACTGCAGCATGAGAAGAGAAGAAAAAAGGTAATTTTTCATTGCAGAAACCCAACAACCCTACCTCAGCCAGGTGATCAAGATCAATATTAACAGTGACAAGTCATGTTAATATGATATGATGAATATGTCATTTTACCCCTGTGGTCTTCTTCCCAGAAAACCACAAGCCCAGTCAATCCTGAGAAAAAGTGTAAGATAAATCCAAATAGAGCGGCATTCTCTCAAACACTTGCTGGTACTTATTAAAACTGTCAAGATCATCGCAAACAAAAAAGTTTGAGAAATTGTCTCAGTCAACATGTGCCTAAGGAAGTGTGACTAGTAAAAGTAATTGATAACCTGGATCGGTTCATGGAAGAGAAAAATACTACCAGGTAAAAATTAAGAAAGTATGAATAAAATATGGACTTCTGTTAATAATAATACAGCAATATTTGTTCTTTAATTATAATGAATGCACCATATCACTACTATGAGGTGTTACCAGCAGGATAAAATGTTCATGGAGAGTATGGAAACTTTGTATAGTCTTTGCAACTTTTTTTAATCTCAAAGTGTTATAAAATGTGTATTTAAAAACAGTAGTGATTTGCTATATGAAATAAATGAATGATTAATATTTCCTTTCCACAAGAGGCAAATAAACAATTATTTGCATGAGATAATACAAGTTAATGGGATTTTCTTCTTCAGATGAAGAGAAGCCAATGTAAGTAGATAGATAGTAAGCATACTTTTAACAATATGTACAAACACTAAAGACTGCCTAGGGAGTTTTTTTTTTTTTTTCATTTGTTCATTTTTTTGGCTGTACCCGTGGCATGTGAAAGTTCTTGAGCCAGGGATTGAATCCACTCCACAGAAGTGACCTGACCCCCTGAAGTGACAGAATTGGATCCTTAACCCGCTGCACCACAAAGGAAATTCTGGGAAGCATTTTAATGATAGAAATTCAGAACCAAAATTCTAACTTAACAAACTTTTCCTTGGGTTTATATTTTCTAGTAGATTCTCTGCATAGAAACAAGAGCTTCCGAAACAAAATATTGCTCCTAGTGACCTGAGGATTTAATTCTAAATGAACCAAGCTTACAATTGGAAAGTAGATTTAACCTCACTCATAATAAGCTTCTACATGGATTTTTATACTGTGGTTCAGAGGATGAACAGAAACTGCTCATATAATTGTCTCCTAAATGTCAGCAGGAAAAATAACAAAAATAAGTTCCAGTAACAGCATTCATTTGTCACAGCTCCAGAGAACCTGAACATAAAAATAATAAGATAATCTCAAAGGGTTTTGCCAAAAAGTCATTAAGATAAAGCTGCTCCTAGAAATGTGCCCTTGAACTTGAATTCTTCTGTAAATTAGAGAACAGCATGGGAAAGTACACATTTTTAAAGCATCATCAATGTAATGAATATATCTACGTTATAAAGATAAAATTTTACTTGACAAGAGCAGATCAACTGGTATCTCTACAGAATTAAACATTTAATAATGATGCTTAGGCTGTAACCTACCTAATCTGAGGAAAGTATAGATACTCCAGCATTGGCATGTGTATTTTTAGTTTAAAGTGAGTTATTGGATTAATTTGTCATGTAGTCCTGGAGTCCAGAGGCTATTTATTGGTTTTAGGTTGTAATAATTCCATCTGACTCTTTATGGGTTCCCGTCATTTCTAATATTGTTTCTGCTACCCTCAGAATCCTAGAGCCACTCAAGACATGATGTACTTCTAAGCACAAGTGAATTTTTGTCATAATTCAGCAACATTCTTTAGTTTGGTAACTAACCTTGTGCACATTCATTTCTAACTGTTGAGCTCCCCAAATTCACTTACTTTAGGACAGGTTTTGCTCACATATAACAACAGCATTAATGAATACCAGGTAGGATACCAAGTAAGCATCAGAGAGAAGTCTTGGTTTCTCACACGTAGTTTTTATTTAACCTTTATAAAACCCTGAAATTTATGTTTCTTGAGTTCATTGCATGCGTGAGGGTTCTGATGGTCAGAGAACTTTAGTAACATTTCCTTTTTTTTTTTTTTTGGTCTATTTTGCCTTTTCTAGGGTGACACTCATGGCATATAGAAGTTCCCAGGCTAGGGGTCTAATCAGAGCTACAGCTGCCAGCCACAGCCACAGCCACAGCCACAGCAACGCCAGATCCAAGCCACATCTGCAACCTATACCACAGCTCACGGCAACACCAGGTCCTTAACCAGGTCCTTAACCAGGTCCTGGCAAGGCCAGGGATCAAACCCACAATCTCATGGTTCCTGGTCAGATTCGTTAACCACTGCAACACCATGGGAACTCTTAGTAACATTTCTAAATTTGTACATCTAGAGGTTGAGAAGATAGGATGTGGACCTTAGGAACATTTAGCTTCAACATTCATACACTTTCTGACATAATCTGTTTTTTTTTTTCCTTTTCCTCCAATATATTGAACTTGCACAGTGAGTTCATAAATATAACTGCATGACCTGCATTTATTAAAGTTATTTAGAAGTATAAGATGCTGTGTAAAATTATGGGTTAGGAGTCATTAGTCTCAGACAAGGGTCTCAGTAAGTCCTTTTGTACTTCATTAGAAGGAAGTACAGTGTTGCTAGAGGGTAACTCAGCAGTAAGCCTGATGGGTAGCAAGGTGATTACAGTTGATGGTACATCTGATTTATTCACTATATGGGCCAAACACACAAGAAAAAGAATTTGTCCAGAAAAACCTCTAATCAGTGGGGCTATTATGAGAAACATGATCAACTCCTTGGTGTTTTTATTCTTACGGATATTTAGTAAAAGTTTAATAGAATGTATATTTTAAAATATTAATAGAATGTAAAAAAGTTTAATAGAATGCATATTTTGAAAGGATGCTTTAGCTTCTTTAGTATGTTTCCTTTTATTCAGACTGGATTAGAGGAACAGGATATTAATAGTACTCCCCTCTACACATGGGGAGATGTATCTAAAGTTTCATCACATCTGGAGTTGCATAAAATCGAGTCATT
Organism: Catagonus wagneri; assembly: GCA_004024745.2. Lineage (NCBI taxonomy): Eukaryota > Metazoa > Chordata > Mammalia > Artiodactyla > Tayassuidae > Catagonus > Catagonus wagneri. The sequence continues at coordinate 3,250,091 of PVHT021183693.1, read as the reverse complement.
ATAACCTGATGTTTCCATGCCTTCTTAACCTATGAATAAAAATGTTGTCATGTTTCTATCAAAGTAATATATTACAATAACTATGCAGGACCACTCTTATCAGACCCAGTTCAGAAGGCTCCTGACTACATTTAGCAAACAAGATCTCTGGGGAAGGGTGGCAGTGAGGAGTTAGAGGATGCTGACTTCCTATTATTCTCAGGGAATGAGCAAACAAATCTTAACCTCTGCACATTTAGATTTTTTTTTTTTTTTTGGTAAGGCTGCCTCCTTTCTGACATATGTGGCTATTTCTCATGTAGACACTGACAACTCATGTAGTTCAGATCAAGTCATCACTGATCTCTGACCTTGAACTGCAGAGTATGTTTTTCTTATAAAGACAGCTTCAACCTTTGTGGTGAAGTACTTCTCAGAGACTCCCTCTTCCCCACCCCATGCAGCACTGTATATATCAGTGAATAAGTGGGACAGTGGTGGTGGTCTAAACCCCTGTTCATTTTGGTTACCAATAGAAGCACCTCTGTGCCTGTGTGTACCTCTATATGTGTGATGTGAACGAAGGTAAGGCTTTTGACCTCTCCTCCCAATATCCAAGCTCTAAATGTACATGGTTATAGCAGAGGAGAGAAACTTTAGCTATTATAAATCAAAATTATGTAGTATTCATGTACACATTTATAAGTAGTAGATATAAAGAAAGCATTATTTATTATTAAAATTGTAATTTGGGGAATAATTTTTGCATATACATTACTTTAAAAAATTCTTTTTAGGTAAAAAGTTGAAAATTTTAATAATTCTCTGTTAACTATAAATAGTATACAAATGTCATTTGATTTAGAAGGGAACTTAATGGATCAGAGACTTTAAATATTGGTTTTGGTGAATAGAGGATTTTGTAATCTTTGGTGAATTCAATGTAATGAATAAACTAGAAAAGTTCTTGAGACGTTATCCTGGGGCCACGTAAGGTTCATTCCAAAAAGGAATACTACCAGTGTTATTGCTGCTGTCTTTTAGAAAATTAGCAGGAGCAATATCATAATTTAGATTAAATGCCTATGTAAATAGCAGATCTTTATTAAAACTCATAAACATGCTTCTTATTTACTGTAACATAATATAAAGCCAACAACATCTAGGTTATTTTTATGGTCTCTGAAATGAAACTTTATTACAGACTAAATGGTAGATGGGAATTCTACCACTTAAAAGGGACATATTTCTTTACAGACTATTATTGGTCCAAGGACAGCTTAATGCACCAGAAAATAAATATTACAAATATTTTTAAAATAGGACATTAGTTCTTGAAAAAGTCAGAAAACATGAAATTTCAGAACTCTAACATACTTGTATTAAAGATGAGGGTTAGAGATGTCAGCATTCAAATTTCTTGTGAATGCCTAGAATCCAGGTCCTCTCTTTTCCAGTTCTGTAAATTTTCTACTTTGCAATATTTGTGTTTCAGACTTAAATAGAAGAATAATGAAGGGCAAAGTATACTATAGATATTGTAGTTCCAACCCTCTTTCCCAGAAATCTCTAATACATCCTGTTACCATCAGTCAAAAGTTCTTAAATGGGGTGACTTTAGCCATTGGGTGAAGTTTTTCAATGTCTGGAGACAATTTTAATGCTACAGATTAAAAAATTATGGGTGAAGAAGGGAAGGATTGCTGCTAGGCAATGACTGGATGCTATACCATTTACAGTCCACAGGACAGCACTGAGAACAAGGACTTCTGGCTTCACATGTAAAATAGCGCTGTGCTGTTTTTCTTCACTTGAATTCTCAGGTGTCAAATGACAAATAGTTTCCATCTCCTATGCCAACCTTAGTTACTCAGTAGGAACTACCTGGAGGCACATGCTGGGAACAAAAATAGCGGACGTGTGTCCAGTGCTCTCAGAGAGAGAGGGGAATGACTCTATTATGCATTTGCAGCTTAATAAATATTGTCTTTAATTTAATGTGGTAGCTGTTTCACACTGCTGAAGTTAGAGACTATCAGTGTTTATCAATTTTTAAAAAGCTTTCTCATAAATTCAAATCCCAGAAATTCTCTTAGTGATATTGGGTTTTAAATTAGCATTAATACAACTCTCCTGGCATACACAGCTTTATGTGAATTAGGCAGCCATTTTTATTAAATTCTTAGTAATGAAGAATACATTTTATTTTTTTCAAATGTATTTCTAATGTGTCATGGATTGGTGCTTGAAACAATAATAAAAGTAAATAGAGAAATAATTCTTAAAAATATACACTGATTAGGCAAATTTTTAAATTATTATATCCAACAAACTCTAAAAGTTGTCCTGTCAATTTTTTATAAACGTTCTAAACAATCTCAATCATTTTATTTATCTCAATGAGACTGGTACAGTTGGAATATTGTAAACTATTTTAAAAAATCTGTTTCTATTCTTCATTCATCAAACGTGTATTCTGAGCCTGATAGGATTATATGATATTCCAGGACTAAAGCTTAAAGGTAGTCTCGAAGTTCCCACTGTGGCACAGTGGGTTAAGAATCCGATTGCAGTGGTTCAGGTTGCTGAGGAGGCAAGGTTTGATGGCATTGTTGCAGCTGTGATATAGGTCGCAGATGTGGCTCAGATTCAATTCCTGGTCTGAGAACTTCCATATGCCATGGGTGCAGCAATTAAAAAAGGAGAGAAAGAAAGAAAGGAAGAAAGAAAGAAAGCAAGCTTATAGTTACAGGGAACAGATTTATGGTTGCCAGAGGCCAAGGATGGGGTAATGTGAGAAATGTGTAAAGAGCTTCAAAGAAGAAATAAAAAGAAAAAAAAATATGCAAAACCTCCTGAAGTTGGATAGATATGCTGCTTGCTTTGTGGTTTCAACCCCCCATGATCCTACAAATATGTCATTCATTTATGCCCCTTATTTTTGTTCCTGTTAGTCTCTTGAGCTGTTAAATCTTTCTCGCCTACGCTCTATTAAACTTTATATGTACAAAAGAGTAATTTAAATCCCATCTCCTTGGAAATTCACCTCTGCCTCACTTGAGTACTTATTAAACAATCATTTCTCCAGATTCCCCCCTTACTTCAAGAATAAGACATATAATTGGAAAAAAATATACGAAAACAAAACAAAAAATGAATGGATGAGTGAGTAAATGAAGGCATTCTTGCCTCATTTCTCAGCATGTTCCTATAAAAGTAAAACTTTGTTGCTTAGTGTAATTTTTATATGATGTGTGAGGCAGTCCAGAGGAGTTTCAGAGGAGCCCAAATCTTCTTTGGAGCCTATAACTTCTTTGATTAATATTGATACTGCTAGGGTTGAGTTCCAGATTGAACATTCACTAGGCAAGATGACAGTACAAAGAAAGCCTTTCTCGTGTCCAAAGCCTGGAGCATCACTTTTGTTTGTTAAAAGGTAATAGATGAAGAACTTGTGATGAATTTAAAAGTCCAGGATGAGCTTAGAAACTGAGAGGTATAAAGACAAATGGACAGACACCTTTGAGGAGGCAAAGCAAGCAAATTCTGCTTAGAACTTGAAACTTTAACTGAGAAAATCCTCTAGGCTCTAAGTCAATATGGGATAAACTGTGGGAGTGAAAGTGATGATTTTATAGTCCATGAAGCTGCCTGGAGGTGGGGAAGGAATCCTCTTTCTAGTGGAGGAGCCAGATATACAATTTCAATAGAAGTGGTGTTCAGCAGAAGATATTAGTCATTGTGGGTAATGGGAACATAAAGGAGGTTGAGAGAGTCCCAGTGTTGAGAAGATTATGTCATAAATAATTCTCTGGTGTAGGAACCACTTGTCAGCTTACGTACAGTACTACGTGGCCACTAACATCACACTCTAGAAATATTTGTTGAATACACATGTAATTAAACTGAGGTGAAAACTACTCATGTATATTTATAACATGGCAAAATAATAACTATCCATGATTGTCACTTAAGTCATGTATTGTCCTTTCATTACATTCCAGGTTATTTAAATGCATTTGAAATGCAATGATTACCTGAAATAGTAAAATAGCAGCTGAACTTGTAGGGAAGAATGTGTTTCCAATCCATCTTTGCTGTAGCCAGTTGTTGTCCATCTGATATTGAAACTAGGATTTGATACCCATGACAGGTGTTTTGCTAGAAGTATTGCAAAATGATGATTCAAGTGTTTTTAAAAGCTCATCTTCCTCAGAATGGAGACCAGTTATCATTTCTCTACTGATCTAACCTTGATAGCTAGATAGAAATATATGTGCTTTTCTTGCTTGTAATTACTTTTCTTATCTTATAGTAGTAACACTCTCGATTCAATTCATCTTTTTGATAACTTGTAATTTGAAAGGCTAAACAGTATCACTCAGACTCATTTTCCTTGTAAAATATGTTGATTTTAAATTACAAATGTCTTATGAGGCTGAATAGCCTTTGAAAATGTTTACTCAAATTGGGACATCATAGGATTACTACAGTTATTGAGATATTGCCAGTCTCTAAGTCTGAACTAAATACTGTTCATTGCCATTGTACAGTATATTAACTATACATTAGTTTTGAAGTGACATAACATTCAGTAGGTTTAGGAATCTGGGGTAGTAAAATTATTTTTAAAATTTTGGTAGATTGGTTCTCACTTTTCTTCTCATTGCCTTCAACTACATTATATCAAAATAATATTACATGTAAAAAGAGCATACCATATAAAAAATAGAATTATATGTGGAGAGGTTATTACATTATTACATCAATCCTGGTAAGTGCTTAATAAAGCATAGTCCATTTATTCTAATGCTCGACAAAATATAAAAAAATAACACAGACAGTAGAAAATTAAAAAGTAGTCATCTGATAACTGATTACAAAAATGCACATTGTGTACTTTTATTGCTTGACACCTAAGTTTTGCTAGGATTCTGGAGAGTTATTTACCTGCAATTTAAATTACAGGGTATTTTTTTATTCATGGTGTGCTTTGTGTGTACTGTGAACTAACTTACAAGCTATGTGACTCTGGGTAATTCATTTATTTTCTCCCAGGTTTGTGACCCAGACTCTGAGGCTAGTCTTAGTGCCAGGTAGAAAAAAATTAGAAGACAGATGGTAGTAAATCTGATGGCTATGTACTGCCAAATATCATAGTTAAGACCTTAGCTACAGAAAACAGAATGCCAGTGTTACCCATCTCAGAGTCTCTGTGCTGATAACCCACCAGAATACACTTTGCCTTGTTATTGTGGCTACCAGTGGGGAATGGATTCCTGACTCTGAACTTCGGGCTTCATGGAAGGACACTATTTCCTATTGTCTGAGGCCAGGTTTCTCTAAGATTGCTGCTTCTCACCTATTACCATCACCTTGCTTAGCACCTTATTATTTATTTATTTATTTATTTATTTTTCTTTTCAGGGCTGCACCCAAGGTATATGGAAGTTCCTAGGCTAGGGATCCAATCGGATCTGCAGCTGCTGGCTTACACAGCAGCCACAGCAACGTGGGATCTGAGCTGCATCTGTGACATACACCACAGCTCATGGCAATGACAGATGCCTGACCCACTGAGTGAAGCCAGGGATCAAACCTGGATCCCCATGGACACTAGTCAGATTTGTTTCTGCTGCACCAGGATGGGAACTCCTCCTTCCTCTTTTGAACACATGTAGGTCAACAATTTGCTCACTTTTCGCCTTTTGGCAACCACAAATAATGCCTAGCTTTTCTCACAACTCATGACATTTCTTTTAGAGCTAACATCTTTATTTACTTATTTTTTACTGTTTTCTAACTTTTTAACTTAGTTTGAGTCACAAGGAGTTAGATAAATAGTACACAGTTCTTTTGTATCCTTTGCCTAGCTTCCCACAAAGAACATCCAACATAGCCATAGGATATCGTCAGAACCACGGCATTGACTACTAAATACTATTAAGTTAGGTAAAGGTCTTGTTCAGATTTCACCAGTTTTTGCATGCACTCTTTTAATGTTTAACTCTATAAAAATTTATTACATGTTCAGATTAGAGTAGTCATGGTCACATTCAGAATATACTTGCTCTATCACCAGAAACAAGCTCCCCTAGGTAACTCCTTAATAGTCATATAGCCTTTCCTAACCAAAATCCCTAGCAAGCAATACTCTGTTATTCATTACCTATTCTTTTATAACTTTGAGAGTTTCACATAAATGGAACCATGCCATGTATAACCCATTGAGATCAACACATTCATTCAGCATAATCAGACTTTGAGTTCTATCCAAAATATTGCTCACATCCATGCTTTATTCCTTGTTACTGAAAGATAATATTCCATGATATTCCATGATATATATGTAACACAGTTTGTTTATCTATCCACCCATTGAATGACATTTATATTGTTTCCAATGTGAAACTATTGCAAGTAAAACTGTGCTAAATATTCAATACATATTTTTGTATGAGCATAAGTTTACCTTTATCTAGAAAATAAACATCAAGGAGGGTGATAACTAGATCTTGGGTAAGTATGTCTGACATTATAAGATACTGACACACTGTTTTCCTAAGTGACAGTACCATTCTATCTTCCCACCAGCAACATATGTTATCCACATCCTCACCAGCATTTGGTATTATCAGTAACTTTTTTTTAGCCATTCTAATAGGTATGTAACAGCATAGCACTGGAGTTTTGTGTTTTGTTTTTTTTTTTGTCTTTTTGTCTTTTCAGGGCCACACCCCTGGCATATGGAGGTTCCCAGTCTAGGGGTCTAATAGAAGCTGTAGCCGCCAGCCAATGCCACAGCCACAGCAACGCGGGATCCAAGTGGCGTCTGCGACCTACACACAGCTCACGGCAATGCCAGATCCTTAACCCACTGAGCGAGGCCAGGGATCGAACCCGCAATCTCATGGTTCCTAGTCGGATTCGTTAACCACTGAGCCACGATGGGAACTCCTGGAGCTTCAACTTATATTTTCTTAATGGGTAATAATGTTGAATATCTTTTTATGTGCTTTCCATCTAAACCTTTTCATTTGTGAAGAGGCTTTTCAAGTCTCTTGCTCTTTTTCTCACTGGATGTGTTGGTTTTCTAAATATTGAACTTAGGAAGGTTTTTTATATGTACTAGATACAAATTCTTTTTTGGATATGTTGTTTGCAAATATTTTATCCTAGTCTCCAAGTCTCCTAGCTTATTTTGTATCTGTGTCCAAGGTCACTTGCATAGAAAAAGATACTAATTTGATGAAATTCTATTTATTTTTTTCTTTTATAGATTATGTCTTCGGTGGTATGCCTAAGGATGCTGTTCTAATAGCAAGTCACAAATATTGTCTCCTATGTTTTTCTAAAAGTTTTATGTTTTACATTCAATAGACTTAAAATATTTTGAGTATTGACAGTTCTGTGGAATATGTCACCGAGGAAGGGAAATTCTATTGGAATGAAAATAAATGTGAGTTTTACTCTGTTTTGCCAAAAAAAGGAAAAATTTATATTCAAACCTGATAATTTTGCATGCAATGATTCTAGAATTTAACTTTTTGATAAATCAGTAATCCTTACAATTATAGACTACTTATATAACTTTGGATTAATAATTGCCAGAAACAGATCAAGGACATGGAGAGCAAACTTGTGGTTACCAGTGAGTGGGGGAAGGGAGTGGGATGGATAAGCAGTTTGGAGTTGGTGGATGTAAACTGCAACATTTGGAATGGATGGGCAATGGGGTCCTACTGCATAGCACAGGGAACTGTGTGTGATTGGGTCACTTTGCTGTACAACAGAAACTGAAGAAACATTGTAAATCAACTACATAGTTTTATAAGAAAGCAAAAAAAGTGTGTATAAACATGTATAAATCATTTCAATATAAAATTATTTTGTGTTACTTTGTGTATATGACTACTATGATAGTATAATTATAGATTTGCTTCCACAGATTTAATTTGCCTAAATACTAAGGAAATTCAAAATTTAAAGAATACTTATGGTTTGCTTATCAAATGTGATTAAAATCTTAATTGACTTGGAATTTTCTTTGATTTCTTAGTATCTTAAATATTATCAGCCAACACTGCTAAATGAAATGGCTAAAGGCTTAACTATTTCCTGTAATTTTTTAGAATTGATGAATCAGACATTCATTTCTTCATTCTACCAGTGATTTAAATTGGGTTGACATTATATAGTTTTTATTATTTATTTCAGCCTCAAAAGCAAGGGAATGGAAATTAAAATTACTGAGTACTTATATTCAGAAATGAACATCTCCCTGGCCCCCTTCTCTATACAGGTGACAATCACATAGAATCCTTATAAAACAACCTAAAAGTCTGGACTCAGTCTTTGAAAAGAAGCAACTAATTTCCAGACAAATTAAGTAAATTGCTAATGAGAATAAGTATGTAGCATCATGAAAGTTTTCAAAGAGTTTTGCATAATTCTTAAACCACCAATCCTTACTTAAGATATTTAATATATCAGATATTTTGTAAAATCTAGTTGAACTACTATGAAGTACCACCTTACACCAGCCAGAATGGCCATCATCAAAAAGTCTACAAACAATAAATTCTGGAGAGGGTGTGAAGAAAAGGGAACCCTATTACACTGTTGGTGGAAATGTAATTTGGTGCAACCACTATGGAAAACAGTATGGAGCTTCCTCAGAAAACTAAAACTAGAATTACCATTTGATACAGCAATCCCACTCCTGGGCATCTATCCAGAGAAAACCATGACTCAAAAAGATACATGTACTCCAATGTTCATTGCAGCACTATATACAATAGCCAAGACATGGAAACAACCTAAATGCCCATCAACAGAGGAGTGGCTAAAGAAGATGTGGTACATATACACAATGGAGTATTAGCCATTGAAAGTAAAGAAATAACAGCATTTGCAGCAACATGGATGAACATAGAAATTATCATGCTAGGTGAAGACAGTCAGACAGCAAGACACCAACATCAAATGCTATTACTTACATGTGTAATCTAAAAAAAATGACACAATGAACTTCTTTGCAGAACAGATACTGACTCACAGACTTTGAAAAACTGATGGTTTCCAAATGAGACAGGTTGGGGGGTGAGGGGATGTAAATGCTATAAAACTGGGTTGTGATGATCATTGTACAACTATAAATGTAATAAAATTCACTGAGTAATAAAAAAAATCTAGTTGAGAGAGTGAAATGATATTAACTGCAACATGCTAGGAAAATTGAGGAAAGCACAGATGAGAAATCCACTACTGCTTATTTTCTTGTTCCATTGTTTTAGTTCATAAAGACAAATAACTATGCTCTGTTGAGAACTAGCCATTTTATAATGTTAAAAAATAGAAATATATAAATATAAATAACATAATAAAAAAGCGTGAAAATCTGAACAGGCAATTATAAACAAAGGTGTACAATTGTGCCATAAGCACATGGAAAGTGTTTAACATTGTTAGTAATTCAAGACATGAAAATCAAAACCACAATAAGATGATTCTAAACATTTCCTGTTAAAGTTCAAATTTAAAAAATTAAGAAAATTAAGTGTTGGTCAGATGTGTAACTGGAATTCTCATATATTATTGAAGAGAATGTTACTTTTGACAATCACTTTGGAAAATAGTCTGGCAGATATTTCTAGAATTAACCCTATGCTTAGCATATTAAATAGAAATTCTATTTCTAGATTTTTATTAAGGAAAGATGAAAGCATATGCCCATATAAAGATATGCAGGTAAGTATTCATAAGACCTTTATTCATTATAACAAACTGTCAGTCATTCATATGTCCATTTCCTGGAGAATGGATAAGCAGTGTAGCATATTCATGCAACAGACTACAATTGAACAATGAGCAAACTATTGATATATTTAAAATGGAAGAACTGGTAAAAAACACTCTGATCAGAGCAAACCATGGGCAAATAGAGAACACACTCTGTTATTCAATCCATCAGATATACCAGAAAAGACAAAAATTAACTAAGGTGTCAGAAAGCAGATCAATATTTGCCTAGAGCCAGAACTGAGGAGACATTGACTGTATGAGGCCATGTGGGAACCTGTAGCAATGCCCAAAATAGTCAATACCTTGGATGTGACGATTATTATACCAGTGTGCATTAAACTATACACTAAAAATGAATGTTTTGTTTTCTAAAAACTAGTTCCCAAAATATTTGATTTAAAAACACATCAACCAAAGGAGATTAAAAAAAAAAAGTGTTTAAGTTATAGTAAGATGCAGGATAAGAATTACCTACTTGTATAGGTAACGATATGAGCTTGAGGAGAAAAGATGACAATTATGTCTACACTCAAGGCAGTAAAAGTAGAACTAAACAGAAGAAAATGGAAAAATAATTTGTGGGTTTTATAGAGGTTACATTTGAGTTTTTCTCTAAGGATAAGGATAAAAATTAGAAAATCATGAAAATAAGAAGTGAGAAATTGACATATGCAGGGATCAGAAATTGTGACCATCACTGTAAATAATAGGGACGCACTGATAAGAAACTGGAAGTAATACAAATGGAGTAATAATAAAAAGAAATCTTAAAAAGAAAATTTCTGGGAACCCAGATCTGAATTTTGACATTTACTATATGTGGGTCTTTGAAGAAATATCTTACATAACCTATGATTCAATTTTCATAAGTTAAATTAAAAAAGAAAACGTAATCTGAAGCCTTAAGATCATGTTATAGGGTTATTCTAATGATTAAATTAGATCTGTCTATGAATTTTCTGGCATAGTGCCTGGAATTTTTGACCCTATATTGTAGAATATAAGAACACTGGCACTTCACTAATGGTTATCATAAGCATAGTTTCAATAAATATTAAAGTTTTAGATTATAGTGCTATCAAAATAAAACAAAATAATTTAAAAATTATATATTCTAACAACATTTTCTAAACCATACATTAATATTATGTTTATATGGAAAACATCCCAGAAATCAAAAAATATTTTGATAGTAAGTTTAATAATTATATATGTTAAAGCATTTACTTAAATGCAATAAGGAATTATCTGTTCTTTATATTATACATGTTATTTAAGACATATCATGATGTGCTATTTATTGTAAGAATGGAAATTAAACAAGCAGCGAATCTTTATGACAAAGATAAGAAAAAATTATTTTTCCAAATATTAAAGCATTTTGGCATGGCCCTAGGATTACACAGATAAGAGGCACAAGATAGGAAAAATGATAAATAAATCTGACATGAAAAAAAGTTGGGAGAGAGGACAGAAATGCAGACGGAAAAAATGAATGAAAAGAACAACCACAAAATAAATAGCAAAATAAGAAAGCCAACCAAATAAAGAGATTGTTGAAGTAGTGAAACTGCAAAACAAAATGAGTATTCCTCACATGCAAATACTAATTTATTACTGAATTCATTTCTCTGTTAAGAGACAGTGGAAGGAGAGTGAATAGAGGGGGAAATGAGATGTAGAAACGCAAGACTGACCGAAGGGCTGATCTGAGAGGATTAAAGTGTTCTGGTGTTCTACAACAAATGCTGCAAAAATAGAGCTAGATTCACAAATAAGAAAAAAAAAAAGAATTCTTTCAGTAAAGACAATGGCTAAAGGCATGGGAAGACTAATTAAGAGTGAGATGAAAAGATCTCAGGAGGGGAGCAAGTGACAGACGGAAAAGATAAAAGACTAGAAAATCAGTTTGCTGAAAACTAATTTTAAAGAGAACCTGAATACTATTTCATAAATATTCTGAATGCAGACTTTTGAACAACTTGGTTGAGGCCCTGCTGAGGAAGGAAGGCTTTCAGAAATAGGGGTGATCCACACAGTAAGTAATCAACAGCTTCTAGTGAGGGCACATCATCACACATCTCCTCCTCATTATCATCTAAATCCATAAATATCCTTTGACATTTTTCACAAATCAAGTCGCATGCAGTTATATATGGACCAAGTGACCAAAATACTGCCCTGGCAAGCCTCCACTTTCTCATCTGAATCACTATTGATTCCTACTACAAAGAACTGAAATAGTTGCTGAGGGAAGTCCAGGGTAGACAGAACTTCATGGCTGGCTTTAGGGCTAAAAGCTCATTTGATTCTTAATATTCTCCTAATATGCTGCTTCCTCTTTAAAAACAAGGATTATAAAAAAAATACAAAAAAATAAAAACGAGGGTTAATAGAAGAATCTGTGAACAAGCTTCCCACAAATGTGGGGTGAAGAGAGTAGGCTTTTAAAATGGAACTTCCCTTGCTGTATGCAATAAATAAACTCTTATCAAACCTTCAATGATGAATTACAGTTCTTAAACTTTACTGATAAATTTCATTTTCATTGACTAATACCTTCTATACATTATGAAATCATAGGCTTTAATATTCACTTATGGAAAATGCTACTTTTTAAAAGTCTATTATTTTTATATATCTGAATTTCATATATTCTATATATTTATATTATTTATTTTTTATTTCTGAATATAGCTAGTATTTGTGAAACATTATGCCAAATCAGTAATTGTAAAACTTTTCTTGACTAAGAATCATGAAAATATTCATTGCTGATTCAATCGGTTTATGAGGTACAGGTTTTGGTTTCCCTCAAGACTTAGGTCTTTGTTTTTGTTTTTTAAAGTTTTAATGAAATATAGTTGATTATAATGTCATTATAATTTCTATTGTACAGTAAAATGTTTCAGTTATACATTTATATTCATTCATCCATTCTTTTTCAGATTCTTTTCCATATAGATCGTCACAGAATATTGAGAAGAATTCCCTGAGCTATACAGCAGGTCCCTGTTGGCCAGTCATTCCATATACCTCAGTGTACATATGCTGTCCCAAACCCCCAGTCCATCTCTCCCCCTTACCTGTCCCCTGGGTAATCACAAGTTTTTTTTTCAAAGTCTGTGAGTCTCTTTCTGTTCTGAAGATAAGTTCATTTGTATCCTTTCTTTAGGTTCCACATATAAGTGAAATCATTTGATGTTTATCTTAAGTCTTTGAACAACTTTCTTTGAGGTTCCTCCTCCTCAAGTACAGTTTCCTACATCATCCAGGCAGGTGAGCAGCCATAAAATCTAAAGAACTAAATGGACTGTCCCCAGTAGTCTATAGAGGGTAAAGCAGTTACCCTGCTGGTGCAACTACGTAATGGGGAACTCTAGGAGGTGTTTCTGTGTTAATACATAGAAGACTGTATCTCATTATTTTCAGTTTTATGGGTATAATCAGATTAATGAAACCATTTCTTTATTGCTATGCAATTATATAATTATCTTTTCTACCAAATATTGTTTATTTCAAATGTTTCAAAAACACACTTGTACATAATTATTGGTGGGCATCCATGAGTGTGTCTTTAATTTCTTTAAATGTAGAAGTATTTTTAATCTACAGCAGATGTATCTCTTCCAAATGCCGTACATATTTGACGTACACCAAGTTATGGGAGTGAATTACATTACAACCATTCCATATACTAGATCACAGAATATATTTATATAAATATTTCTGTTTTAAAATGTATCTCCCTCACCTCTGCTGAGATTGAGCATCATTATCTCATTGTTTGCAGAGATCTTTTATGTAGTCATGGAAAAAATCCTTTGTACATTTTATATGTCATAAATATTTTTCCACTTTGTAATTTGTGTTTTACTTTTTGGTAGGACATTTTACTATACAGATAATTATTTGTGGGGAAAAGACAGGCAGTTGTAATGTATTTGCTTTAATTTTATGTAGTATACATCTGTAAAAATTTTCCTTCTTATGACTTTTGGGAGTTTCATCTGGCTGTCAAATATTCAAAAAAATTAAAAAAATAGGGAAGTACTTCTATTAAAAATACTACCTTGCCTTTTATATATTTTGCTCTAAATGAAAAGACAGTTTTGAACTCAAAGACTTATATACTATGTTAAATTCTATGACAGGCAGAAAAATGGACCCCCAAACAGGCCCATGTCTTAATCCCAGGACACTAAATATGTTACCTAAGATAGTAAAAGAGACTTAGCAAAAACAATTAAGAATCTTGAGCTAGAGAGATTATTCTGGATTTTCCAAGTGGGCCCAATATAATCGCAAGAGCTCTTAGAAGTCAAAGAAGTCGGTGGGCATGTCAGAAGCAGAAAATAATATGTGAAGCTGTGATTACTTAAGCAGAAGTTAAAGTAGATAAGATTGTAGTTTTGAAGATGAAAATGGCCCCTAAATCAAAGAATGAAGACAGCCTCTAGAAGCTCCAAAAGTCATGAAGCAGAATCTTCCTTTGAGCCTCCAGAATGAATATGGCCCTACTGACAACTGGATCTTGGTCCAGCAAGACCTATTTCACATTTCTGACCTAAACTATAAGATAATAAAGTTATATTATTCTAAAGTGCTAATTTGTGGTAATTTGTTACAGTAGCAATAGGAAAATAATACACACACTCACTAACCTAGGTAAATAGACAATTTAATCTCAGTAGGTGTGTGCTTAAGAAAGAGGAAAATGGATAAGGTCCTAGAGTGGGGCTCTCCAACAGAGCCATTAGCCAAGTACTCTAGCAGAAAAGAAAAGGGCTTTTGTAGCACCTGGCTACTTCCTCCATAGTAAGACTACTAATGATAAAAGATTAGAAGGGCAATATGACCAAAAAAGATTCAAGGCAAAAAGCATAGAATGAGATAAACAAATATAAAATTTTGACAAAACGTGTGTTACATTCAAGAGATTAAAATAATTCAAACATTGGAGAATATAATAACCTGACTTCCTTTGAATAAAAAAACCATTAGATAATGCATAAATGACTGACAAATTCAATACACTTGTATGATAAGAGACGTCATGAACAAAAATAATAAGTGACAGACTGGGAGAAAATATATGCAACATATGCTACAGTTAAAAGATCTTATCCACAATATGTCAATGTTCCTATAAATGGAAATTGAAATGAAAAACAGAGAAGCAATAAAGGAAATATCTGCAAATAAACAGGCATTTTCCTAAAGAATAACAATTGGCCAATAAATGTATGAAAGATAGGTTAATTCCAACTTTAATTCCACGCCTAAAACTAGTCCTTAACCTAATTTTATGATTAATCTAGGCTGAGAGAGAGAACAATCCATACTATGTCTAAGAGTAAACTAGTGTCCTGGTTGAGACAGAAAAGAGATAAACAAGAGACAATGACATGACTTTCTGAGGATTTTTATTACTGGGAATATGTGAAGAGTTGGAAGATAAAATGAAGCTAAATTACTACTTTATGACTCTTGTTTTTAGGGCTGAACAGTTCAAATTTATCAAACTTCCGGAGGATAAGTCTAACTTCAGTAATATTCCCTTCATATTTACCCTTTTTTATTGGAAGGAGATACCTATAAAGCTAAATTGTGAGCCACCTGAGAAACTGTATTAATTGATATTTTCATTGTAAAATATTTCTGTTGACAATATAAACTATTCCACTTAGAACTGTAGTATTACTTTTTACCATGAATTCCATTTTCCTTCACATCATACTCCTGGAATCTGAGGACAAAAGAATATTAATCAGAGTATCTTTTGCTAGCTGAGATTTTAAGGGTTAGGAAATTAGTGTTCGTTCAGAAGATGTGGTACATATATACAATGGATTACTCAGAGATTAAAAAAAAAAGGAATGAAATAATGCCATTTGCAGCAATAGGGATGGACCTAGAGATTATCATACAAAGTGAAGTTAGGCAGTGAAAGACAAATATATGATATCACTTACATGTGAAACCTAAGACAAGGATACAGACTAACTTCTTTGCAGAACAGAAATAGACTCCCAAACATTGAAAACAAACAAAGGTGACAAGTGGGGATGCAGGGATGGTCTTGGGGTTTGGAATTGGCATATTCACACTGAGCTACAGGGAATGACTGGCCAATGAGTACTTGCTGTAGAGCCCACAGAACTCTCTTCAAATATTCTGTGATAATCTACATGGGAAGAGAATCTGAAAAAGAATGGATGTGTGCACCCATATAACTTAATCACCTTGTTGTACAGTGGAAATTATAACAGCATTGTAAATCAATTATACATCAATAAAGTTATAAAAAAATGAAAAAACAGAAAGAAATTAGGAGACCTGTTGTGGCTCAGTAGATTAAGAACCCGACTAGTATACATGAGGATGTAGGTTCTATCCCTGGCCTCACTCAGTGGGTTAAAGGATCTGGCATTGCCACAAGCTGCAGCATAGGTGATAGATGTGGCTTGGATCCCGTGTTACGGTGGCTGTGGTATAGGCTGGTGGCTACTGATTCAACCACTAGTCCAGTAACTTCCATATGCCCTGGGTACGGCCCCACAAAGACAAAAATAAAAATAAAAAAAATTAAAAATCATTTTTTATTTAAAAAAAAGAAATTAGTGTTCTTTCAAAAAATAAGTGTGACTGGGGTTCCCGTCATGGCACAGCGGTTAATGAATCCGACTAGGAACCATGAGGTTGCGGGTTTGATCCCCGGCCTTGCTCAGTGGGTTAACAATCCCGCCTTGCCATGAGCTGTGGTGTAGGCTGCAGATGCGGCTCAGATCCCACGTTGCTGTGGCTGTGGCGTAGGCCAGCAGCTGTAGCTCTGATTCGACCCCTAGCCTGGGAACCTCCATATGCCGCGGGTGTGACCTTAAAAAGCAAAAAAAAATAAATAAAATAAAAAATAGTGTGACTTTTTCTTTAAAGTTATGAATAGTAAACTAGGCTGATTTCTTTATCTATATCAAAAATATTCTGCCTAATATTTTCTAGAAGATTTAATTCATAATATAGATGTGCATATTTTTAAAGTATTTTATATCATTGTACATTTTTCATAGGTATATGCCATATACATTATTATTAGAAATAAAGAACGAAATAATTGAAAAAATGAAAACATACATAGTTTAAAAACTTAGAGTTAAAGCATCTAAAGATACAGTACCTAATTTCCTAATTGTGATAATTTAGGCTCTTAAGAATTTTCAACTCACTTTGCCGTAATTTAAGTCTTTTTTTATTTCTTAAGAACAGATGTCTGTCTTAAAGTTCAAACCAACTGTGATATTATGGCATGACAGATTTTTATCCTTATTTTTAACAGTAGTCATCTTTTTTATTGGTAACTCCAAATCCACTTTACTTTCCAAACTCTCACCTGGTCTTTGGGAGCCCTGTCATCTAGTCATTCACCTAAACTTTCAATGTCATCGTGTTGTTGCATGTCCAAAATCATCTTGGAAATATTCCCCACCTCCTGGCCTCCATAACTCCATTGCTTAACTTTCTTTTCTGAAGCTGTGCCCTGGGTCTGATGTTGACAATTGTTTTGCAACAATCACTTCGTATCATTTTTCCTCGTCAGTGCTTAGAACTGATCAATGTCCCAGTCTCCATATCCCAAGACTAATTACCTTACAGTAATCTAAAATGAATTAAATTTTACTTTCTTCTAACCACAAACAACTAAAGACAAGAATCTTATAAAAACTTTACTGTTACTAGTGGATATAACATTATTAGGGGAGAAAAAAACTTTTAAAAATTGAATTAGAAATACATGACAAATATACAGATGTAAAAAAGTAAAAAAAAGAAAAATATTAATGATTCTGTTTAAGTAGAATTTTTGTATCTCATGATTCTTTTCATCCATAAAGTAGTCTGCAATGCTTGGCACTATACATTATCACCTTGATTTTACACAAAGCATTCTTAGAGCTATTCATATTGTCTACCCATAACATCCCTCAGATTAGCACGTTGCAAATATGTTTTGGCAAAACAGCTTATCTCTATTTGACCCTCAATGTTTCATAATATGTACCAATGTGTAATTTATGGAATGTTTATAAAGAATCAGCTGTTTTTTTTTTCCCCAAATTTAGCAATTTGGTTTTCACGAATGCCCAGCTCCCAATGTTTCTGATTAAGTGGGTATAGAATAAGGCTTGAGAATATGCATTTTAAAGCATCCCATGGTATTTCTTAGGTACATTGACATTTGAGCATTATTGAATTACCAGTTAATTCATTCAAGTACATAAAAGAGCTGTTTTCAAGGCACAAAACAAACTACTGTGGTAGGGAGGGTAAGCATTAGGCTTTCTGATTTTTTTTTTAATTTAATTTAATTTAATTTTTTTGCTTTTTTAGAGCCTCTCCTGCAGCATATGAAAGTTCCCAGGCAAGAGATCGAAATTCATCTGTAGCTGAGGGCCTACACTACAGCCACAGCAATGCAGTATCCAAGCTGCATCTGTGACCAACACTGCAGCTCACAAGCAATGCCAGATCCTTAACCCACTGAGTGAGGCCATGTATTGAATCTGCATTCTCATGGATACTATTCAGATTCGTAACCAGCTGAGCCACAATGGAAACTCCTATTGTTTATTTGTTTGTTACCTAAAATAAGATAGAAGTTGAACTTCAGTAATATTTAAAGCATAAAATAGAATCAGTCTCCTTAAGCAGTCATATGGACTGTTGGTATGTGGCCTGTCCTTCAGAAGTGTTTGGTTTCCACAAGGCAGAGGAGTTATGAAGGCTATCTGCTCTCACTTTCTGTATGCTGCATTATATGACAGTTTCTATGCAACCAGTTAAGTTGGTTTACCGATTATGTTCTTTAGTCTTAACCAATGCTAGAAAATGGAGAACTGATCTTCCTGCAAAGAAACTAATATTAAAGGATAATAACAAATATTTCAATATGTTACCTATTAAAAGAAATGGCAGGGTCAGTGTTTCTTAATGACAAAAGCTAAAAGAGGAAACAAAAACCCAATGGTAATATTTCAGAAAAATAATGAAGTGTTTTTTTTTTCATGTTTTCCACTGAAGAATAGAAGACAAAGGCCCTGTAACATTGCTGAAACATTCGTTTTTCAAAGCAGTAAAATTAGCTAGGATAATACACAGAAAACAAAACAAAAACAAATAAACATGCATTATTTTGTCAGTATACACTGTTGACAGGTGCTAGAGTGCATTATTGATGACTTAAAGAAACAAGTTTTACAAAAATTATGCACTGTGGGTGATTTACCTGACAGTTCAGATATTTTTAAAGGGTCTCGTTTTACTTGCCAGACTTTGCTTCACAAACTAAAACATCAAGAAGTAATTTTTGTAAGCTACTAGAGAAAAAAATGCACTGGAAAATAAATGTCTATCATTATTATTACTATTATTACTACTCTTTAGGGCCACATCCACGGCATTTGGAAGTTTCCAGGCTAGGAGTCAAATCAGAACTCCAGCTTCCAGTCTACACCACAGCCACAGGAACATGGGATCCGAGCCACATCTGTGACCTATGCCGCAGCTCACAGCAACACTGGATCCCTGATCCACTGAGCGAGGCTAGGGATCAAATCCACATCCTCATGGATACTAGTTGGATTTGTTTCTGCTGTGCCACAATGGGAACTCCCAATAAATGTCTTTTAAAATAAATAAAACTTTTAAAATATTTTTGGCAAAAGTTAAATGTTCTAGGCTAATGGTATAATGATCATTCTATGCATGAACATCACAATAATTTTAGAGAATAGTTACTGTTTCTTTACCTCAGTAGGAATCAAAGGTGTGCCCACTGTACACATCACCATCCATTCCATAAAATGAGATCTTCAAAATGAATAGTAGGGCGTTCCCTTCGTGGCTCAGTGGTTAACGAATCCGACTAAGAAACATGAGGTTGCAGGTTCGATCCCTGGCCTTGCTCAGTGGGTTAAGGATCCGGCGTTGCCGTGAGCTGTGGTGTAGGTTGCAGATGCGGCTTGGATCCCGTGTTGCTGTGGCTGTGGCGAAGACTGGCAGCTACAGCTCCTGTTAGACCCTTAGCCTGGGAACCTCCATATGCCGCAGGTGCGGCTCTACATAAAGGCAAAAAGACAAAAAAAAAAAATGAATAGTAGACTTTTATAATACTATCGGGACATGAAGAAGAGTTGGGAAAATCATTTTAACCACAGAGAAGTATGTGGGTTATCTCCTAGCAAAGTAGTTAAAATAATAAAGTAAAAATGAGCAACATTTAAAAAAAAAGTATTCCACATCTGTTGATCTATTTTTTATGATAAATGTCTATTAGTAGTATATTACTAGGTAGAAATTTTTGAAAACATAAGTGTAATTTAAAGGTCATTATTTGAAAATGAATGAGAAAATGATGCTTTATGAAATAAATTTCTGATAATAAGAAACACTTTTGATATATTTCAATATCTCCCAACATTTTATCATTTTGTTAGCAAAAATAATGTGTATGACTTAAAACAATACATTTAAATCTACATTATTAAAAAAGTTGAAAATATATTCTAATCCATTTAAAACATTTCAAAACTGACATTTTCAATAGTCTGAACAAATTTACTTATATAAAGTACACATATTTTAAGATTACTTCGTAGAACAACATTAAAGAAGATAGGATTTTTCACCTCTGAATTGTAACAAAAGTCTTTACATACTTATACATACAGTTTGAAAATTAACACTTTTAAGTTTACTCAATATTCTTCTTCTATTTGCATATACATGTGTATAATTACATATATTTATGAAGTCTCATTTTTCAGGTATCACAGCTAATACAATCAATTATCAAAATAAACTAAACCTAAAAACACACCTTCAATTACTTTTCTAGTGTATTAAACCTAAATATTCAGAAATCATAGCATAAATACAAGCGCATTTCTCTATAAAATACTAAATTATCTATAATGTAACAAAGACCAAAAGGTTTTATAAAGTTAATACATAAAAATAAAATCATTGATTTAAAATGTTATTTATTTTGACACTTTCTTGTACACCTTGGTTTTGCTTTTTGTGTGTGATAAAAAATTAACAGAATGGGGATGTACACTCCTCAAATTGCAATTAAGTAAATACACACATATTAGGGAATATGCAACTTTTTTTCTAATTGACAGAAGCTTGATCAATAATTTTAGAGCTCAGCCACATAGATGACTATGCTTATGCAAAGGCCTTTTGCATTGTGACTATCAAAACTCATTCATTCATCTCAGAGGAACTTGGATCAGAGACATGGATGGATTATTATCATTAAAACGAAAAGAACATCAGTGATGTGCTGACAAAATTTTAAAAACAGGGTGAGGATGGGAAGAAACTCTGATTTGCAGCATTTGCTGACTTCCTTAATGAAAATACTCCCACCACAGCTGATTTTGGACCAGAGAAAGGGCATCACGCAGGGATGGGAATTAATGTGCCCAATCAAATCTCGGGAACTGGTTATAAACTGGTCTAAACGCCATTGGATAGAGCCCATGTCCTGTGGGAAAGAGGTCATTCCACTCTCATTTGTCTGAAAGTGTATGTGAAATTTCAGCAAATAAATTCCTGACTCAGTTTTTCGTGTCTTTTAATTTTTTTCCCCTGCAATAAGGAAAATGTACTCTGAACATATTTCATTCAGTAATGGTGTTTTCTAATTGCAATCATTTTCCATTTTCACATTCTTAAATTTAACAATGTAGTCTACTGGTTCATGTTTTCTAAATATGTTCACTAGGGAAGACAGTAGGATACGGAGAGTGAGAAGGAAAGGGAGTGAAGCCATACTTCTGCAAAAGAGAAAAGAAATGTTTTAATGCTATGTAATGATGTTCTTCAAATGGATTATCTTAAATGGCAGAATAAGCATCACTAATGAAACCAAATTTGGCATATGTAAATTTCCCATCATGATAATTTACAAGGATGCATGTAAAAATAATCCACATGTGGACACACTCAACATACTCAGAGAATAGCTATTAAATGTCCTCAATGAGTTCCCTCAGAACAAATCAGAGACCGAAGGCACTTTACTCTCCTATGGATTCATTTCTATTCTAGCGTTTTTCCACTAAGCAAATTATGATTTTTCCTTTCTCATTAAGATTAATTTAGAAAAGAACAGAGAGTTTGATTGCTTGTGGATTCCTCATCAGTACACTGCTCACATACAGGAATCAATTACACTTGGCTCATCCAATTCTTAAAAACGGTTTTGGGTTGCTTTATAACTCCAATCTGTTTGTCAAATTACCCTGCCATTATCTTTGTGTTCACTAAAGCTAGGACAAAATTGTGTTTAAACAACAGTTTACTTTAATATCCCAAAGTTCAAAAAAAAAAGATAATTGAACACTATGCAAATTTGCACTTAGAAATTAACATCCTTGCTTACTTCAGCCTAGAATCTAATTCTGCTTACATAAAACCATACTCTTTATGAGATGGGAACAAGCCACAGATTATATTAATTTTTCTCAAATATTTTAAATGAAAAGGAATGGAATCTTTATTTTACTAACCAAACTTGCTTCTAGCAATGATAATTAAATCATCATGCTAACCAACTTTGCTATATGGCTGTAGAAAACACAACAATCCACGGATTATTGCACAAATCTCTTAACTGGACAGTTTGCATCCAAGCTCACCATCTTCTACTACACTGTCCACATTACTGTCAGGTTAAATTATTTTTGGTCTTTTTGTCTTTTTTAGGGCCACACCTGTGGCATATGGAGGTTCCCAGGCTAGGGGTCTAATCAGGGTTGTAGCCACTGCCCTACACCACAGCCACAGCAATGAAGTTAAATTTTTTTATAGCAATTGATTTGCTTCCTTATCTGCATCACTTCTCTGTTCATTCACTCACTTGAAAGTGTTTTTGAGTTTTGTTTTTTTTTTGTCTTTTTGCCTTTTTATGTAGAGCCGCACCTGCAGCATGCGGAGGTTCCCAGGCTAGGGGTCTAACAGGAGCTGTAGCTGCTGGCCTTCACCACAACCACAGCAACGTGGGATCCGAGCCGCGTCTGCAACCTACACCACAGCTCACGGCAACACCGGATCCTTAACCCACTGAGCAAGGCCAGGGATTGAACCTGAAACCTCATGGTTCTTAGTCGGATTCGTTAACCACTGAGCCAGGGTGGGAACTCCTGTTTTTGAGTTTTATTTACTAAAGATCCCCCAAATATTTGTTAACTTTAAAAGAGACTGTATTTTAAGAGAAGTTTTCTATTCATAGCAAAATTGAAAGAAAGGTATAGAGATTTTCCTATATTCCCTGACCCATCGCCTCTCCTGTCATCCACATCCTCCACCAGAGTGGTTCATCTCTTATTTAATGAAACTACATTGGCACATTATAATCAGCCCAAATCTGCAGTTCACCTTGGTGTTCACTTTTGGTGTTGTACATTCTGTGGGTTTGGATGCACGTATAAGAACATATATCAATCACTCTATTATATAGAGTATTTTCACTGCTCTAAAAATCCTCTGTGTTCCTCCTAATCATTCCTTTCTTCCCTCCATCCATGGGCACACACTGATCTTTTTTACTGTCTCCAGTTGTGATTTTTCCAAAATGTCATTTATTTGGAATCATGCAGTAAACAGCTTTTTCAGATTGGCATCTTTCACTTGGTATACACACTTAAGAGTTCTCCATTTTCTTTTCATAGCTAGAAAGTTCATTTCTTTTAGCACTGAATAACTTTCAGTTATATAGATAATTGTTTCCATAATTCAACACCTATTTTTGATCTTCTGTTATATTATCTCAGATACATTGCTAGGCACTGAAGAGAAAAGAGCTGTGTACCTAGTATGGGTTTAAAAATCATCTTTATGTATCCTTAATTTAGTGTATAACATAAAAACCCTTGAAGGCAGGACAACGCATACGTGTTTGCAACTTTGAGAGAATGCAGGATAATGCAAACATAATAAACACTTAAAAACATATGTTGCTGCTGCTGTTATAATAATTATGAAGATTACGATGATAAAGAAAATAGGAAATATTCTGCAATTTTACCACTAATAAATCATATAGTTAAAAAGTTACAAATAGTAACCATGCTAATGCTGAAATTGTTACAAACCTAAATGACAAAACCTCTCTCTCTGGATAAGATAAAAAAACAATCAATACTGCATTCCACACTATTCTGCTTGACAGAAAACACATACATACACAGAGATTTTTAATTACTTTGTAACACAATGTGTTACCACAAAAATTGTAATATTTGTACCTGGAGCAGAATATTGAATACATATTCATAAATTCTCTGTTTTTATTGGCTGAGGAAAACGAAATACTGGTTAAATATTTAAATATCTACTATGTTAATGCAGGAAATTGTTGCCAAACTCATGAGCTCTATAAATTGCCAGCTCCTTCATACAGTCATTTCTCTCCCAGTGTAAGACTGGGATTCAGATACCTAAATGCTTTGCATTTGTTTTAATGGCACACGGATGTATATTTTACCTTGCATTATTGTTATGTGTACACCACATCTTTTGACCTGTTATTTCTTTCCAAACTCCTAGTCTACTAGACTAGATATACTTTGAGGTCAATCCCCATGTTCTATATATATCTGTGTTCCTCTTAACACCTTGAAGATCAAGAGTATTGTAAATGTCAACCAAGAGTATTACAAATCAAAAGCTGATCTACCTCTTTCCTCAAAGTTGCATCCAAGTAGCTGATGCAATACAAGGAAGGTAGTTATTTCTTCTGTCAGTCAAGGATTATAAAGATTGGGAGGTACACTGGAGATCCGTTTTCTTCTTTTTTGCTCCTCCCTGATCCTTCTTTCTCTCTTTTCTTTACTTTTTTTTTTCTCTTTTGGTTTCCCCTTTTTTTTTTGCCCACTTAATTTAACATGGAGCTATGAATTTAGAATTTAAGACCATGATAGTATGATTTGCCTGTCTTTATTAAAAAATGTTTAATATTTATAATGTGCCAATTTCTGCTATACAGCAAAATGACCCAGTCATATATATAGAGATGGACAGGTGTGGAGATACAAAACAAGAAATGAACAATTCCTAGGATTTTATCAAAATAATTGCTGGCAAATTACAAAAAGAGGCATTTACAAAGCAACTTTAGCAACCTTAGTATAAAGAAGTTCTTTAGTTTCTTAAAATAAAAAAGAGATAAAAACAAAGAAGTTATACAATTCTACTTTTTCCATTTGAAAAATTAAAAGCGTATCTTCTTCAAATCACTATTTTGTTTCTCATGGCCCTTGTATGTCATAGTCAAATGCCCTAAGTATTGTCTAAGTTTCTCTACACCCACAGCTTTGAGATCTTCAGTTTGTTTCTTTCTCTATTGACTGCAACTTGGTTTCTGTGCAGTCACTAGAATGACAGTTTACTTTCTTTATTCATGTGTTATTATCCCTCTTCCCCCTTGCCTCCCAAAACAATAGGCCCTCCTTCCCAAAAAATGTAATCAATTTTCTTTGTTGTCTGTGTATTATTTTTCGTCCATCCAATTAGATACTAGTTGTGCAACACTGACGCTTGGGAATCATTTTTAATCACTCCATCTCCATGACTCCATATCCAATTGTCTGTTTTTATCTATATCTTTCTTAATGAGCATCTAAAATATGTATGTACCTTAGAAAATAGATACAAAACCAGGAAATAGATGAAAGACTGGCATGAACTTTCAAAATCATCTTGGGGCATTTTTTATCAACTTAACCAGGGCATTTAACTCTCTAAGAGACTGTATCTGCATTTGGAGCCCCAACACTATGAAACTGTGAGACTTAAAGAGATCTTTCTGGGAAAAAGAGGTGGCAAAATATTTGGTTTTACCACCCTGTCAGACATTAACCAGGTTTGCAGCTCAACTGACAATCTGACTTTCATATCCTTCTAAAAAAAAGAAAAAGAAAGGAAGAAAGAAAGAAAGAAAGAAAGAAAAGAAAAAGTGCCTACAGATAATCAATTCCTCAAAAAAATTTTTCCACTAGCTTTATTGTCTTAGAGCTTCCCATTAATTAAATGAAAAACTCTGTCCTGTGTTTACTCTTTGTCAGTATGAAAATTATGCTGTAATTTTGAGAATTATACTTTAACACTATCTCTTTGATCCTAAAACCATTACCTAAACTGAGGGCACTACTATATACTCTTCTTAACTACTGAAAGTGCTTCCTAATTGGTTTTGCTGCTGAAGTTTAAGTGAATCTGACCTTTTCTTTGTAGACAATTTTTCAAAAACACACTTCTGAACATATAACCTTCTGTTTAAAACATTAAGTATTTCTATAGGACTCAAAAAATGACTCCCAAGGCTTTCCTGGCTCCTGCTTACTTCTTCAGCCTTATCTCCATACACATTTGGCCAGTTTGCTGCTCCAAGTCAGACTCATCTTCTTTCCTTCTCTTTATTATGTCCTGACTCTGCTTTCTGTGGATGTTTCCTTCTGATGCCCCTTTTAACTGAAATGGTCTTCCTAGGCTCCTCCCACTGTCACTTAGGACTGAGGCTATTGATTCTCAATCCCTCACCTTATATGTCACTTCTTAGAGATAATCTCTCAAATATAGGTT
>PVHT021183693.1:3204301-3222658 GCA_004024745.2 Catagonus wagneri | reverse complement strand
CATTCTTGAAAGAGCAGTTGAGTTTGGTATTATCAGTTTTGCTTTGCTAAGAACCTGTAACTTAGAATACTGAACATTCCTGAAAAGCACTAGAGTTGAGACTGGAATCCCAGTTTGCTTATTATTATCCCCATTATATTACTACTATGAGCAGATTCTAGTGTTTAACTCACACATTCTGAGTTATATTTAGTTGTTCAATTAATTATATTTAGTACACCTTAATACATTCTATCTTAATTAAATTCATATATTAAATATTCTCTACATATCATTTTTATCCCAAGTATTATGCCAAGTATTAGTGACATAATTATGGAAAATGGAGTCCCTTAAGTTTACGAATTAATGAGAGACTAAAGCAAGTTTTGAGACTAAGATAGTGGCAAGCACCATGTTCTATGGGATTCCCTTAAAGGCCATTAAGCCAAGACTTATAAGGAGTCTAAACACACAAGGACATATCTTGACTGCATCCTTAAGACACTATGGACATATGTAAGATAAAGAGTGTATTCTATTTAAGGACTAGGCTTTAGGAGGCAAAAATTGAGATGGGAAAAGTAATCAAGATCCAGACAGCAAAGGGGTTTATATTACATGCTTAGGCATATGGCATGTGTTTTCAAGGAAACTTAGAGCCTTTCATGTATTTAAGTGGGGAAGTTATTTAAATTTATTTTTATATTAGGAAAATCATTCTGATTTCAGTGTAAAGAGCGGATGGGTAGGGATATTGGAGAAGAGACAAAAGTTCTTACTAAAGTAGAAGTTGCTAGATAATGTAAAAAATAATATGTATGCACATGACTGAAAAAATATGGTGCAGTGGAGGTGTTGAATAGAAATAAACACATTATACCAAAAAAGGGAAAGCAAACAGAATTTAGAAAAATAAAGACACTGACTAAATTTTGATGAGAATATTCAAAATGGATGGTGTTGCCCAGTGATCAAAAGAGACACTGAGACTGTAAGGTAAGTAGCAGTAGTTAATATAATAGATAAAAGCTGAATTCTCAGTAGTCAAATACAACATACATTTATTTCTAGTTCATACTGCGGTCCAATGTAAGTATTTCTGGTTGAGGTACATTCTGTGTCGTCATTCAGAACTTCAGTTTCAGTCCTCTAGGTGCTTGTGGGTCCTCTCCAATGAACTGGGAGAAGCAGAGTATGGAAGTTTACCCATGGAGGATTTGTGTGCGTAAACCCTGCATGGGCCATGCCTCCTATCACTTATAATATTTTTTCTTAGTTATTATACAGACATATGGTACATCCAGTACAGTCTAGCTATATGTCTTGAGAAAAAAAGAACACAGTTTTTATATGACATAGTAGTCTAAGCCTTTGGGCAGAAGCAGGTTTGTGCACAAAAATTTTTGATTATTACTGACTATTAAACAATGTTTATTATTGTTCAGATATAAAGAAGTATATTCCTAAAACAATATATCTTTAATAGGAATATATGGTAAACTTGTTGAGTTGGATTGGAAATGAAAGAAAATCAATGCCTTGATACTCTCTGTATTCAAAAGCCTTGACTTTTAGTAATATGTATTTTTCTCAGATGTTTGCTTTAAGGCATAAGTGCAATAACAAAACATTTAATGTGCTAGATTAATTACAATGGAAATCAAAGAGTTTTCTTTCTACAAACATTGCTTTAGATATACCAGACTTGTTGCTAAGAACTGTAGAAAGGGAAAGTTGTGTACCATTCTAGGAAACAATGAATATTATCTGCCAACAAACCATCAGCCATGCTGTCCAAACCCCCTCCCACAGTGCACCTTGAGGGAAATTCGGGATGAAGAAAAAACAGGAAATATTTTGTGCTCTAGATACTGACCTTAGATAGTTAAGATGTACATCTAAGGAATAATTTCAATGATTCCAAGACTCTTGCATCTTCTCATACCAAAAATCATTAACTTGATATGTCTGTGTTTTCACGATTAGCAGTAATCTTTTGATGTTCAACTACATGTTTTTATTTTCTTTTGTTTTATTTCAGCCAAAGCTCCTATATATCCTGGCTCCTCTCTGATGTCTTTGGAGTATTTCCTCAGAGCTACCAGAGAGGCTGTCTCCCAGGATATAGTTCTCAGTAAGGTCCCTGAATAAAATTTAAAAGTTTTAGGTTGAGCATTTGTTTCAGTTGACGATGTACAACCAGTTCTAAAATTCTGTAGTTCGCTAGCATAAATTTAGTTCATCAAAGAGCACGTACAAGAGGCAGTCATATTTTGCTTTTAGTTTCCCTTCCAAAGAACTTGTGTCATATATCCTTCAATAGTCAGAGTATTATAGGCGCACTAAACATATTTACAAACTGCTTGTCTAATTTTTGTGTGTGTGTGCTTTTTTAGGGTCACACCCATGGCATATGGAGGTTCCCAGGCTAAGGGTCCAGTTGGAGCTACAGCTGCCGGCCTACACCACAGCCACAGCAACACCAAATCCAAGCTGCATCTGTGACCTACACCACAGCTCCCAGCAATACCAGATTCTTAATGCACTGAGTGAAGCCAGGGATTGAACTCGCAACCTCATGGTTCCTAGTCGGATTCGTTTCCACTGCACCATGAAGGGAACTCTTCTGCTTGTCTAATTTTGAATCACTATTAAATTTGAGGATTATTTTCTGAAAGAGAACATATAGGTAGGTAACCTGGCTGAAAATATTTCAGGTGTTCAATGAAATTAAGCAAATTAGAATTATCATATTTTGCTTGAATGACATTATGCTAATCAGAACCTAAAAAAATAAAATAAAAATCATTAAAATTAAAAAAAAAAACTGGAGTTCCCTTTCTGGCTCAGTGGTTAACGAATCCGACTAAGAACCATGAGGTTGCGGGTTCGATCACTGGCCTTGCTCAGTGGATTAAGGATCCGGCATTGCAGTGAGCTGTGGTGAAGGTTGCAGACGCAGCTCGGATCCCGCGTTGCTGTGGCTGTGGCGAAGGCCGGCAGCTACTGCTCCTGTTAGACCCCTAGCCTGGGAACCTCCATATGCCGCGGGTGCGGGCTCTACGTAAAGGCAAAAAAACAAAAAAAATAAAAAAAAATTAAAAAAACTTTACTTTTGTTTCAGAATTCAAATATTTTCCTGACATTTGAGGAACTCTTTTTAATAGAAATGTACATAGCAGCCTCCTTTAATAAAATTTCACCTGACAAGCCTACACAAAGGCTTTTCTTTTCTTTTAATTTTAGTTTTTCTTCTTCCAGCTGCTTTGAGAAAAATAAAAGAGTAGAGAAAATGGGTGAAATGTCATCATTTTACTATGGAAACACCTGAGTAGTTCTTATACCTTCTAAATGGCTTTCATTTCTTTCTAAAAGAATCAGTGAATTTACACAATGTTCCCAGCAATCATAGGCACACACATAAGATATAATTTTCTGATAACTTCCTTGAATTTTACAGTCCCATTTATCACATCTGAATTTCTAGCAAAATTGTTCTTGGGTTTGTTCCTTTCTTTTTATTATTTAAAACTGTATTTAATATTTACAGCTTTTCTCAAGCTGTCAATTGAAATGGTATACTTCAATTTTTCATCTCGCTGCTTCGGGTCATTCTTAACTTCTTTTTTTCCTCCAAATTTTTGGATATCTAGAAAAGATAGTAAAGGAGAAGAGGAAAATAAAAGCTGAGAGGAAAAAAAAAGAGGAAAAGGAAACACAAAAATGAAATAATAGTCACAGGAAGGGAATTGAGAGGATAAGAAAAAGGAAAGTCCCCAGTGAGTTTCTATTTCACTTAATTTGAGAATACAGCCTTATACCTCAAACCATCATATCTTTTACTTCTATCTTCTTCTCTAAAATGCATTTGACAATTAAAAATATTTATTATCATAATTTTTCTGAATAGTTAACTAACACTGAGTTGTTAAGATTTAACAAGAGTTTGGTAGTTGTAGGCAAAGGAGAATAAAAAATATATTAACATTTAATCTGTGAATACACTTTAGGGGTCCTCAATACAACTCTGCTTGCACCACCATATGCCATTCCTAGTTGGCAATGAAGTTCAGCAACATGCAAGTGCTAGGTTCCAAAAAACAAAATATGAATAAATCATCAGTAGTCTTTTAAAAGATAAAGAGTGAAAAAGAGAATCAAGCTAACATTTATTAAAAATTATTTTATAAAGAAAATTATAAATAATGTAGTCATTTATATTATTATATATATGTGTATATACCATGGATATGCACATGTAAAAATGATACATATTATTTTTACTTGTGTTTTAAAATATATGTGGTATCATAATATCATAGTAGTGTATGTAATGTTCTGAAACTTGTTTCATTCTTTAATATCAAGATTATATTACTGAGAATTATCCATGTTGCCATTATAGATCTCATTCTATTTCTTTCATATCTCGTTACATAATCAGAACAGTCTTTCTCTCCAACACTGTAAAACACACAGGGAAGCTGCTATAACAAATTATGCTAATGCATTAACAGTGGTTCCCTCAGGTGGCAGAGTTCATTAGTATTTTCACTAATTCATTATTTTCCACTTCTTTAAAAATGTATACGTTCAAGTTTTGTCATGAATATATATTATTTTATATAATAGAAATGTTTTGTTAAATTCATTACTACTAGAGATTCATTATATAGAATAATTTTAATTAATACATACTTGGTATGTTTTTCATATAACTTGGATCATAAAAAGTCAGATTTTCTCCATTTAGGGTTTCTTGTTAGGGACCAATTTCATACACATTTATTTCTCATCTATCTTTAAGTACCTGAAATAGCTAGAGCAAGATTTGGAATGGGAAACTTAACACTGCAAAAGCAGTTGCCTTATGCAAAACATATCTGGGATAGTAGCAAGATGTGGATCACTGAAAGTAGCAAGATGTGGATCACACACTTAAGCTCCCAACATGCCTTATTCAAATGGCATTAACCTTTGAAGTAGTGTTGAAATCACCATTTGGGCAACCTCAATGTTTGAAGCGGCACTCTTTGAACTAGATGTACCCTTATTCCTTCATGGGAATCTGTGCAGTCATACAGCATTCCCTAATAGTTTCACTTTTTTCCAATCTGCATGTTTCATGCCTCTATCATATGATCCAGTATTGAATCAGAAGGAGATCATATTCAAACTTTTGTTTCTGAGCTGATAGATATATCCCTTATAAACATCCTCAAAGTAAACACAAACTGTCATTTTTTTAAAGGCAGTCATCTGGTTTCTCCTCCCAACAAAGAACCCGAGCAGAGTTCAACTCTTTTCCCAACCTATGCTCATGATTTGCAGCGTCAAACACAGTGAAAACTCTCACTCAGGCATTAGTCTTTTTGAAAATGACCCCGTGCCTCTTGTCTACTGACATGCACTTGACATGGCGTGTTTCATATACAATGTCATTATGTGATTAGTTAGGGCAGTATGAAAAAGAGGTCATGGCCATTCTGGCAACCCCACAGTAGCACTTCAGAAACTTTATGATTAAATAATCCCAGCCCTGCTAGATCTCTGCCTGCTTCTATTACTTGAGGTCACATACACTAGGTAACAAAGTACACCAGAGATCCCATGGGAGAAGTCTAATTAGAATTCTGCTTTCCATGGGAAAAATACAGGACTTTATATATTGTTGGTTAACTTTATAAATGACCCATCAGCATTACAGTTGCCAAAAGAATTCCCTGGACTCTGTCAGTAGCTGACCCTTTAAGGGGAAATGACTTCTATCAGAAGAAAAATGCTATGCTATCCCAGGAGATTTCAGAGGGTAAGTTTTAGGTCCTCTGACAGAGAATTAAAATCACACAAATATCTTGACTCTAATCGGTACGTAGAGGTTTCTGTATAGGTGAAATAATGCCTCAGTATAATGGGTTTATTGCTTTTTTTAGTGGTCATGCTTTTTTTAGTGGTCAAAATTATTGAAAACAAAGATGATTCTATCCACAAAATTAAATTTGTTCTGACACACCATAAATAAAATTGCTTGAGAAACTGCTAAATATATGTCAGCTAATTCCACTGCTTGTTATAGCTATTATGGAAACTTATCTGGAATTAATGCATACTCTTCTCATATGGTTTAACACCTAGAAACAAACACCTTCAAGTAAACGACTTAGTTCGAAACTTTCTCTTCCATTTATTCCTAGTCAGCTCCACTCCTACAGTTCCTTCCTTTCCCAGTGGGATGCTTTGTATCAGCAGAAACTCCGTAAATCTTCTGGACTTGAAAAAGATTATTTCCTCAGAATTCTGAGGCTGTTCCAGAGTCAATCAGAGAGGTCTTTACACATCGGAAAAAGTAAAGTGGATCAAATTACACATTCCATATGCAGAGAAAATTATTTGAAGTCAAGTATTCTTTCTCGAGAAAAAATTTACAACATGCGTTGATATCTTAAGAGTTGAAATTTCTTTCAATCACTTCAATAGTTCCCTTTATGAAAAGTCTTACTGTTGATGTTGATTCTCACTAATTTTAAACAAATGTTCCTCTTTCCTTCTTCCTTCCTTCCCTCCTTCCTTCCTTCTTTTCTGCTTTCTTTCCTTCCTTTCTTTCCTGCCTGCCTTTCTTCTTTTCTCTCTCTTCCTCTCTCTCTCTCTCTTTGGACCAAAGTCTTTTAGTATGCTTTGTTCAGTATGCAATAATTGGCTTTGAAAATAAAGCACTTCTACTAAGTAGAAAACCCATTTTCATTAGATCCATTACCACAAAGAAATAAATGACTACCTTGGATCAGGTTTTCAAATTGAGGTGGGCTTTGGTTTGTAGAACTGGCTAAATAAGACGTCTTACAATATAAGTGATAATGACTCTCTAGAAGAGGATGCAATATGGGAGTAAAGAGTTGTATTGACATGCATGTCTATCCTGCGTAGTCATGTACTTTGAATATACATGAAGGTTCCTACAGGGAGAAGACCGACTTTAGAAAGCACTCAAATAAAAGAAAGTCATTTTTACTGTTTCATATATTAGATTTTATGTTTAATTCAGCATCCACTTCCTTATTAATATGAAAAGGCTTTCTTAAATGAGGGTTATTGATAATTCTTTTTTTTCCACCATAATGGTGAATCTTACTTATATTAAATCCACTGGACATAAAATGCCATTGTCCTATTACTTTCAATCCCCTTTTCTCCCACCACCACCCTCCATCAATAAGCTGAGTTGAATTTAAAATTAAATATTTAAAATTGGCTATAAGGCATTAAATGAAAAATTAGTAAAACAAGAACAGAATGAATTTTTTGGCTACTAGTCTCAGTTAATTTTAAAATTTAAATACATTCAGTCATATATCTTAGGTTCATTTAGAGAGCAGCTAGGTTAGGTATATAAGATGTATTGCATTTCCC
The DNA here is from genome assembly GCA_004024745.2 of Catagonus wagneri. Taxonomy (NCBI): domain Eukaryota; kingdom Metazoa; phylum Chordata; class Mammalia; order Artiodactyla; family Tayassuidae; genus Catagonus; species Catagonus wagneri. The sequence goes on along the minus strand of PVHT021183693.1, from coordinate 3,215,269 downwards.
TTCCTCCTTTCAGCAGAAAATTGCATGGCCTTGGATCACAAAGAATGTACAGATGTTAAATGTTAAATGACTCCTCTATGATTTTTCCACAAGGCTTTTTCTTCAATATTCCATTTAGCATCGCAGATGAAAAGGTTTTTATGGCAAACATTACTACTTTATCAATTTGCACCATAATAAGAACTTTCCATGAAAATAATGAACATTTTTATTCTCATATATAAACTGACATCACCATTTATGAGGGAGGTGTACTCTCTGAGAAAGGCAATTTTCCCTTGAAATTTCCATTTACGTCCATTGTGTCCATCCTGATATTAAATTTAGTCAATGACAAAGTGAGAAGAAAAGAATTAAAACTTCTATATTTTAAAGGTAAGCTTCCTTAAAAGTAAACATTGACTTTAATCGGCTTGAAAATATGATATGCATATTTTTTTCTTTATTTCAAAATACATCCATGGATATAAGTCCCTCAGGATTTATGTTGATCTCTTTTTTTCCTGGTATAACAATTTTATTTTATTACAAATGTTGCAATAAAAAAAATTGTAAAGGGGAAGTTCCCAACATGGCTCAGCAGTAACAAACTCAACAAGTAACCATGAGGACACAGGTTTGATGCCTGGCCATGCTCAGTGGGTTAATGATCCAGTGTTTCCATGAACTGTGGTATAAGTTGCATATATAGCTCAGATCTGATTTTGCTGTGGCTGAGGTGTCAGCCAGCAGCTACAGCTCTTATTCAGCCCCTAGCCTGGCACCTTCCAAATGCTGCAGGTGCAGGACTGAAAAAAGAAAAAAGGAGGTAAAAGACAAAGTCAAAAAAGGCACCACAGAATGAAATTAAAAAAAAAAATCCACATTTTTTATGGAGGAGTAGAGAGTGTAGAAATGCAAATATGTTAATTGTGCAATAGAATTATGGGGAATTTGTTTTATAAATGTTTTGATTATTTTGAATTTAATGAATTCAAAATCTTCAGAAATCTGATCCAGATTTACACTGATTATTTAGTAAATGCTTTTAGTAGAATACTTTAAAAATGCCTTCAGTAAAAGATTTCTTTTCAGATACAACAAAATAATCTTAAAATAGATCAATAAAGATTATTACAAAAATATTGTTCATTTTGAATAAGGAGACGATTCAAAATTCATAATATTTTACTTTCATTTTCATGTATAAATATTTCAGGTTTTACTGAGATCTGTATATCAAAAGAGCTGCCTTATACATGACATGGATGACTAAATTTTTCCCTGAAGAAAACTTTCTAGCCTACATGAGAGAATCAAAGAACATTTGCTTCATTCATTCAGTCTACTCATTAAACAATATGTACTGGCATCTTTTATTTGGAAAATAACTTTTGTGGACTTTCCATTGCTAATGTTTAGGGTGCTTTCCACCTATTCTTTTGTTATCTCCTTTTAAACATCCGGCTTTTTTCTGATTTTTCACTGGTTAAATTGTGTATGCAAGGAAGAAGTGATTCCTGGAATTTGCTTTGTGGCTCAGTGATAACAAACCCAACCAGGATCCATGAGGACTTAGGTTCAATCCTTGGCCTTGCTCAGTGGGTTAAAGATCTGGTGTTGCCATGTGCTGTGGTGTAGGTTGCAGATGTGGCTCAGATCCTGTGTTGCTGTGGCTGTGGCATAGGCCAGGAGCTACAGCTCTGATTTGACTCCTAGCCTGGGAACTTCCATATGCTGCAGATGTGGCTCTAAAATAAATAAATAAATAAATAAATAAATAAATAAATAAATGAATAAATAAATAAATGCTTTTTTTTTTTTTTTTAAGAAATGATTCCTAACATCTCCAATGTCCCAGGCTTTGCCAGCACCTTTTTCTGACCGTCTTAAATAACCAAGTCCCCATGCAGGACACTTGCTCTTTTTTTTGTTCTTCACCTTCCTCAGGAAAATTTCAATAAATCTATTTCTATTCCTTTGAAATTTTTTGTGACAAAATTCCTGTGAAGATTTAAGGAAACAAATGCCACAAAATGTGGTGAAGATCAGAGTATTTACGTGGGTTACTAATAATGTTCAGGATTACTGAATCTTCATAAATCAATTGGTTCCACCCTGGAAGGCGTCTGTCAAAGATCCTGATCTGTTCTGTTCTACATTTTCATCAATGACTTTAATGTATATTCAGAATGAATGTTAATGAATTTGAAAAACAAATAATACTTGGAGGGAATGATAATATATTGTTTACAGAATCCCTGAGAGGTCCATGGTCCAAAATTTCAGTAAGAATATGGAATTGCAGATCAAATATAAAAATATAATATTTAATTTGAATATGTACCTTAGAATCAAATACAAAGTTACTGAGGACAAGGAGTCAGGGAGGTATGGCTTAATTAGTTAATTTTTTTAAATAAAAGAGTTAGGGATATCAGAAGACAAGAATAATTAAAGTTAACACTAGAAGGTATCATATTTGTAAGTGGTCATCAAAATAATTTATGCAAATTAGGCTGTGTTGTTGAAAAATGCTTTCGAGAAGAAATATAACTTTTCTGCTGTATTCCATTTAGCATACATTTGAAAATAGGTAGATATAAGTGGAATGAATTCAGCATAGAGTTACAAAAAAAGGCATTTAAAATCATTTGGTTTTGGTTAAATAATTGACAGCTGAAGGATTTTATATAGTCAAGTAGATTGCACTTGTTCTGTACAGAAAAAAAAATCTATTTTCTATCTATCTATCTATCTATCTATCTATCTACCTACCTACCTACCTGCCTAGCCAGGAAAAGAGAATAGAAGCATCTAGAAAGATGATTTGGACTTATTTAAAGAAATTACTTTTAAACCAATGAAAGCTGTCTGCATTAGAAGTGGCATCAGTGATTCCTGATCTGTGAGTGAATTAAGATAAGCCTGAATGATATCTATGTTTATGTTTTAAGGCCATTAAGCACTAAATGCATGATTTTGCTAGAATAACTTTTATAGTTCAGAGTTTGTAAAAGTTTGTGATTTCATTCTTTCTGCTATTTCAAAAGTAGTAAATTTAATTATTCTTTTCCAGTGCTTTTTTGAGCAGGTTTAAATGGAAAATGCCTGTGACAACTATCCCAAAAATGCCCCTAACAGTGTTTTATTAGTTTCTGTAACCTGAGTTTGCTCAAATTACAATCTCAAATTCTTAGTAGTTCATAACCAAAAAAAAGAACAAAGAAAAAAGAATAGAAGGTGATTCCTGTTTCTTCACAAAAAAGAACAGAAGGTGATTCCTGTTTCATTCATTCTAATTCTAATAATTCTAACTGTGTTAGTTTCAGGAAAAGAGAAAAGGAAGACCCTAGAGACACAGTTAATGCACATATCTCCACATACAACTGCCACAAAAGAATCAAGTGGTGTAGTGATGCAATGGGCTCTGAAAAAAAGAGAACAAATATTCAGAGAAATTCAGTAATAACTACTACAGTCAACTGTGGTAAAAATCAGGACAGGTTTTTGGGAAAACTTTGATTTGGCAACTGGAAGAAATCTGAACACTGACTTATTTCTTATAAGCCCTGCTCACCTAATTTTAGGCCAGAGAGAACGGAAATGGGTTTCATAGCAAAAAGCTGACTTGTATGAAGCTATAGGATATCAAGGAGAGTTTATACGAAAAGTGTACAAGAGTTGATCACATGGAGGTTAGAAGATGGGAATAAAATGGAGTTTTAAATTAAGAAAAATAGAGTTTTAAAATAGAGTTTTAAATTTCTACTGATTGCTTATTCAATTCACTAGATATTGTGAACAGTTTTCACATTCTGAAATAGTCCCTTTCTCTTTTCCTATAATTTTTTTGGGAAAAAAATGAGACAAATACATAAATAATATCGTATAGGCAAAGTGCTTAAGGCAGATACATCATTGCTATATTTTTAAAGGATTAAAGATGCTACTCACTTATGATAGATAATATTTCCATTTTACTGGTTTTACTATTTTGAATTCTTTAGATTTCAGTCATAAAAGTTTACTTTTACAATATTTGCTATATTAAATACCTCAAAATTTGAAGAACACATAATGCCATCCAATAGTTTCTCATAAATATTTATCTGAGGTAGACTATGCATTGAATTCATCATATTGTCTAGAATGATTTTCAACATTTTTCCTTCATAGAGTCATAGCAAACGCCTCTTCTTTTTCACCAAGATTATAGGTATACTTGGTAAATGAGACAGGTTCAGTTCCATATCATCACACAAAACCAAATATTGCAATAAAATGAGTCACACAACTTTTTTGGGTCCCTGATGCTTAAAAGTTGTTTACACTGTGTTCTGTTAAGAGTGCAGTATTCTGTCTAAAAAAACGCATATACTTTCAGTTAAAAATACTTCATTACTGAAAAATGCTATCATCTGACAACACAGGGTGGCCACAAAAATTCAGTTTTTGAAAAATGCTGTATTTGTGAACTACAATATAATCAAGTGTGATAAAACAAGGTAGGCCTATATAGAATAACCAATCCAGCTCTACTTAGTATTTATAAGTAATATTTAATAATAGTTACTTAATAACGTTGATTTCAAAAACTACTGATATGTCTTAGCATAATGGAAACCTAAGAAACACATAGATGAGAACAATTTGTGCCATTCAAATTATGGCAGTCCTTCAGGGCAAATTTTTTCTTCTGGCTGACTTGCTTCTGAACGAGAGCTAAGTTAGAAAGAACAATGAACACGCTGTAAAATACTTAGGAAAACAACAGTTCGTACTTCACGTTTAGGCTTGGAATGAATAAAGGAAAAATATATTAGAATAATAATGAAAATGCAGCTGTTCTCTATATTTTCTCTCACAACTGTCTGTTTTTAATGTAATGCATCTCTGTTTTTTAGTGGGAGTACTCTTTTCAGTAGTTTGCCATTTTTCCCCTAGAAAGGAGGTATAAGAGGTATAATCAAGACTATAGAGGGTGAAAATAGAAGGGACCAAAAAAGTGATTCGATAAGTGATTGTAAAGTGGATACAATTTTTCAAATGCTGTAATTTCCTTTTAAATGGTATAGAAAAAATAAAGCCAGTGGTTTAGAATTGATTTGAAGGCTTAAATACACTGGGGATAATGCTGACACTTTTATTAACATCGTTCTAAATAGACACCCTACCTAGTAGGGCATTCCTCCTAAGAGAAGTTGTGCTTTAGAGCTTTAATGGAGAAAAGGAGAAAGAATATGAATCACTTCAGAACTAACTGAAAATAATAAGTACAGACAGAGGAATTGAGTTGGAAGCAAAAAAAAAAAGTTATATACATATATATATATACAATATATATGAGTTATGTATTTACTCTGCAATTTAAAAGAGCCCATTCATATGTATATTATTATGCAATTAAAAGCGTATGGAACCAAAGAGCAACAAATAAGCAAACAATGTGAAACGATGAGATGATTCACCAAAAATGAAACTGATTAAAGAATCAAATATATAAATGGTCTAGGTTATAGGAAGGAGATAATTTGCCAAAAATTAACTGCTGATTAGAAAGAAAAAACATCTGTGGGAATGTAAACAATAGTCATAGTACCTATCATTTGTCAAACAGATTATGCCTCCATTAAAAACTCTGCAAGCACTGTGGCTAAGAATACTTATTAAATTCCATGTTGCTGAATCATGTAATGAAAGTGATTTTTGCAAATTTGCACATGCAAGGGAAACTTGTCAATATTTCAAGTGAGAGGATGCAATTTTTAATAGCTTTATGTTTAGTGTCAAGTCCAGAACATCTTAAAGGAAATTCATTATGTCTATCCCACTCTGCAAGAGGTATCATGTACCTGCAGAAGCTGACTTGCTTTGTGAAGTTTGCAACAAACTCCACAAATAAAATGTACACTATTGGGGCTTTTGTATGAAACCCAACAAAAAATTTAACACAAAATTCCATATTTCTTATTTTCATGAAACTAGTAACCATCCGTTCCCCATCTGAAAAAAGTGCCAGGGTAAATTAGGTAACTGATATCAATAAAGCTCACAATTCAAAGGGGAGTTATTTATTATTGTGAACATAAATCATAACTGCTTCCTCTTGCTGGACTAGCATTCTCCAACATCCCTTACTGAAGGGTATTACAGAAAAACAACTCATATTTCTTAGTATAAACAGTAGAGAATAGGCATTGAATTCAGAAATTTAAAAGTTAAAGGTAAGAATATGGTTTGTGACTGTTTACCAGAGACATTTAGACACATACAAGACATGGCATAAAAAAAATCAAATTGGCAATCAAAGATATTTCTGTCTCACTCTCTCTCTGAACACTCATTTCAAGGTCTAAGCTCCTTTCTAGGTATACAAAAAAGAATGATGAATTTTTTAACTTGAAGTTTTTTATTTTGCAGGAAAACGAATACTCTATTCCTCTAAAAGTGTTATATTAAAAACGGAGCATATGATACATACATATAGACACAGAAGACTATATCTTGTGAAGTCAGAAAAACATTTTTAAGGTAATACTCTTCAATGTTAAGTCTTGAAATGTGAATAGGTGCCAGGCAGATGAACAAGGAGAATATGGCCACTGTCAAATTCCCAAATAGCATCTTAGGAGATCAGTTCAGTTGTTAGAAATATGAATATGGAATGATTTGGGGATATTATGGGAGAGTGATGGAGATGGTGTGTAATCAAAACACACTATGCATTAGAGTTTGGAATTACTCATTTTGGTTTGGTGAGTGTAATTCATTAATATGATCCAGACTGTCTTTTGATAATTCTGGGGAAGGTGCAGTTTATGGAACATTCTATGTGTTGAATGAAGGTGCTTGAACTAGATGACCTGGAACCAGATTTTTTTTCACCTAATCTGCCCAATGGGAAAACAGAAATGCAACAGGGATTTGACCTGCCGAAAGAGTGATATGATTTGGATAGAAAAAGAAAGAAAAATTAGTTTTTAATTCTACAATTATACCCTTATCAGTATTCCACATTTTACAATTAAGAATTAGGTTTCGGTTAGATGTTGGGTTTTCAGAAAATACCTATCAAAATGCAAAAGGTGCCATAGAAGTTTGCACATCAACACACTTAATGTCTTAGCATGGTCTAGTAGTTCATTTTCAAATCACAGAAAACTGACTCTAAATCCTGTTTAGAAACATTAATGACTAATGACTATGACTAATAAGAACTTTGAATAATCAGGACCTTTCAATTTCTAATTTTCTTTGATAAGTTAATTTTATGATATATCTGGCAGAAGTAAAAACATGAGAGATTTTTCATATTCTTTCTTCGAAATGGGGGTCACCAAAAAGAATACCAGTGGATACCAGTGGGCACATTCATTTTCGTTTCAAGTTTTGAAATTATAACCTTTATAATTATGAATATAACCAGCTGAATATTTTGTCATAAAAGCCTTCATACTGAGAATGTGCAGAAAGAATTAGATACAGCCTTTTTCTGATAAGAGTAATACATTTTCTAGCATGAGAGGGTGATAAGAAGAAGAAATCTAGCAAAATTGTAGTGGTTAAAGCTATGTGAATGTCAAAGGGAAAAATCCATGAATACATTAAAGGAAGAAAAATAAAGGAATGGGATTGATTCTACAACTAAATAAATCAAGCTGCTACCATACTATCCATGAAAATTATACTTAAAGTTTTGCTAATGAGAATTGTATTTCTTGCTCTTTTTTAAAGGAAATCCCAGGAATTTAGCTTATTGATAATTGTGGTTTTAATAACAATGTAATATTTACTTAAAATACTTATTTTTAAATTACAGTTTGCTATGTAATGGAAAGTAATGAGTGTTTTACTAGTATATTAATTTTAAAAAGGCATGAAACTGGGCATTTTGCTCATCATTTCTAAAGAGAAGAGTGTAATAATAGCTTATGAGGCTTACATATGATACTTTTAGCTGCTGGGAGGATAAGGAGTTTTTTTCTTTTCTTTAGGGCCACACCTGCAGTATATGAAGGTTTCCAGGCTAGGGGTGGAATCGGAGCTGTAGCTGCTGGCCTATACAACAGCCACAGAAAATGCAGGATCTGAGCTGTGTCTGCGACATACACCACAGCTCATGGCAATGCCAGATCCTTAACCCTCTGAGTGAGGCTCGAACCCACGTCCTCATGAATACTAGTTAGGTTCCTTAACTACTAAGCCACAACAGGAACTCCCAAGAAACATTTTATAAATTAGATTTCACATGTCTGGAAAGAGAAGCAGGAGGCACATATCCATATTTTTTGGGTTTGGAGGGAAAGAAGATACTACAAAGCATTACAAAAATGAAATATTCCAGTGTAATAGGTATCTTTTATGTCAATACAGTTATTGAGAGCCTGTAAGTACCAAAATCATATTTAAAAATCTATGAGGAAAAATGTATAAGAAAATATAGAAGCAAGATTATCAGAGTACCCAGAATAACTATTTCATCACTCTAAACTGCATCATTTATGTTAGTATATAACTCATTCCTATTTCAAAATAATGTGGTGAGAAAATGTGGAATTAATGACAAGTTTAAATCACAGTCTGAGCTGGGGCACTATTGGGGGAAAATTACACTTATCAAGCTTGGAGAATTTTTAAGTTCCTAGAGTATATGCTGTATACTTACTTACACCCATAAAAATAATTGAATCTCTTTCTGTGTATCACAGTCGCCTTCTGAAGAAGAATAATGAACTCTATACTGCAACCTCTGGAAAACTGTTGGATCTCTGAAAGAATTCAGCACATGTCAATGAGGATTTAAGGACAAACGTTCTGCCTAAAAAAGCATTGAGAGACTCTAATCCAAACTGTTACCAATCAGCCATTGTAGCCAGGGCTTTATGGATGTCTGCTTCAAGACTCCCTCTAGAGCTAAAACAATGATTACAACACAGCCGTGTGGCCTTGAAATGCTTAGAATCTGCTCAAATATTATCCAAGAAGGCAGTTAAGAAGACAGCACTGGTTACTGGAAATACAGCAGTGCCTACTTAGCTTGCTTGGCAAGCGCTTTTCTGCCCAGTACAGAGACCTAAGAAAACGTTTCCTGGGAAGAAGGGTAGGGTTTGAGTTATGGAGTATGGAATATTTGCAATCTAGCTGTAGGTTTTATAAGATGATACTCAACCTCTATAAGCCTCAGTTTCCTCTTCTGTGAGAGAAGATTAGTTATCTTTCTGAATTCTTCTTGCAGGATTTGGTGAGAAAATTGTGTTAGGGCATGTAAGTATATGCTTTACTGGATATAATCATGAGTTCCTTAGGGTCTTTTCTCAAAAGTTACCTTCTCAGTGAAGATTTTAGGGCCCATCTGAAATTTCTTCCTCCACACATCATATCGTCAGTCCTGTTTTTATTCTCTATAGAATTTATCACAATATGTATTTGGTTAAATTATTTTCATTGCCTCTTCCCAGAACTAAAATATAAGATAAATGAAGGCAGGACCTTTTGCTCATTTTGCTCCTTGCTGAATCCCAGTACCTAGAGCAAATCTTGCCACATAGTATTTGTAATCATTAAATATTATTTAAATATTGAATAACTATATGGGTTTAATCCTAAACTATTTCTAAGGACTGGAATTTTTTAACAAGCTTCTGACTTGAAAATATTAAGAACATAAAAGAAACATGAATAAATAAATGGTTGGATGGATGGGTGAATTAAGCGATGTGTCTGTGGCACTAAAATCTCCAATTTTGACTAAGCACTAGTGTATTTTCCAGCCCTCACACTTTCCTTGTTTGTTACTTCTTTCTCCAAAGGAAATTGGTTCCCACTCACCTGAGTGCATTAACTAATTTTCTCAATGATGAACTAACAGAAGTAAATGTTGAACACAGGGCTTTATAGATAACCTCAGTTTGATGAAAAATCGAATGGTAAAAAAATAGTGAATTTTAGTTAAATTTATTCTCACAAATGCATGGATTAGCATTTCTGTAACTATTCGCTGAATACTGTAGAACTGATAAAATGAACATACTCACCCTTAAATATTGAGAAGGTTTAGATTTAGCATGCTTCATGCAACTAAATGACTAAGATATAATTTTTTCCAAAAATATCATGAAATCTATTCTCCCAAATAAGATGAGGCAAGAATATCAAAGTCATCCTGTCCTATGAATGAGTTTTAGATCAAAGTAAGCCTTCCTTGGTGACAAAACAGGCTTGAAGGAAAAGAGTGTGATAAAAGCCCATTTCTGACGGATAATAGGGGACCTGTGAAAAGAGAAGGCTGTAGGCCCCCTAAAAGGACTGATTTCCCTGTTATGAATAAAGCATTCAACTGGCATATACTTCCTTATTGGATGACGTCTGACACATGGTAGGCATTAGGTAAATCTTTTTAAATGAATGAATAATAACCCATGACACACAACACTATTCCTTCTACTGGTTCCCAAAAGAAATCTTACCACTGTTGTCAAAGGAACATTTAAGTTTGCATTTCCAGTTGTTGTATGCAATTTGAACAGGTACACGCCACCATCACATAATCCTGTGCCAGGTTCAAGGGTAAGAGCATTGGGGTGACACATCATGGGGCATCTTCCTTCCTTGTTACTAATTCAGTGCATACGCCTCATTTATTTGTTTAAATGTCTGGTAAACAATGTCTATTTCAGTCCGTATGTGTGGATAGGTGAGGCAATAGGCTCTATTGAGATAATCTATCTACTTCAGAAACCATTTTGCAAATATCTCTGTAGTGCATTTCTGGAAATATCTACTTATAACACAATGAATTAAGAGGTTTCTAGAGCAAATTTAATAATAGTTGTCACCAAAAAACATGAGTATGGTTATATTATTAGATCAAGGGTAGATATTTCTTTTAGAAATGTTTTGCTAAAATAAAGAAGAGAAAAATTGCCTGAGTTTGAATTGGTTTGCCCACATTTAATAATCAAAGACAAATTTTATTTTTCTAGCGAA
>PVHT021183693.1:3190121-3203301 GCA_004024745.2 Catagonus wagneri | reverse complement strand
CAAGGAGGTCAACAACATCCAGCAGATAATTTCATTGCCTACAGACTTCTGAAAGGAGATGCATTTTCTGGATCACAATGAGGATATTTCCTTTACAACCCCAAATTAAAAAGTCCTACTATGTGAAAGGGTTGAGAATAGCTCTACCATGTCCTAATTTTCTTAATTGTTTATGTTCTACTAAGCTGCTCTGCTGAAACATGTAACACATGGTGGCATCTGAATATTTTAATTGTCCAAGCTGCATTGACTGAACCAGAGCTTTCCTGAAACTAATTAATATGCAAGCTTGGATTCCAGTCTTCTCAAATTTTTTTTTAAATAACCACATATAAATTAATCATAATCAAAACCACTAATTGTAGATCTAATCAAATATGTATTCTGAGGTGAACCTACAGATGGCCATTTTAGCACATGGCCTTCTTCTTCCATAAATGTGGGGTATTAAATGTTTTTATGACTACTCCTGGCATTTTCACTCAATCTTCCTTGACGTCCTGGAAACACTATTCAGGGGCTCTAAATATTGTTTCAATTCCATTGAAAAGCATGATGATATCTAAATATATTTTGTAGAAAAAGAGAAAGCAAGCAGTTTTGATAAAATACAGAATGACTTCACAGAACTCTATGTCTTTACAAATCCTGTCATTCAGAAAGAACTAAATTAAATGTTTAGAAACTATTGAAGCAGCCTGAATTGCTAATGTAAAGGAAATTAATTCTGTTAAAATGTCAGTAGAAATTACATCACTGGAAAGGAAAATTTATAACCAGACTCATTTCATAAGAACAACAATAATGTAACCAAAAGATATTCCCTGGGATTTATAACCAGCAAGAAATAAAAAATATTATTCAATTTTGTGCTGTTTTTATTTAAATCATGCTCTAATATAGTATATGTGACTGCAAAATGCCCATGCCTAATGCAAATGGAAACACTAGAGGTATAATTTAATGACCAGCTGTCATTATTGGAGTATTTTAGACTTACATTCAGCCTAATAAAGAAAAAATTATGTATTGCATAAAAATCATAAAAGCATACATACAAACTATAACCTTAACTTTTACACAAAATAATTGAATATATGTACTTGGGAAAGTCCTTTAAAGTATAAATTTTATATCAAATTAGTATTTTTTCCCTAATGCCCGTGTTAAATGGACTTTATTGTGCTGATTATGGTTATGGTCTTATCTTCCTCTTTCTTCTATACTTTTCTCACTGAATTATTTCATTACTCATTTAAGTAAAAACAAGGGATAAAGTAATCCTTCAGTCATCTTTTTAAAATAAAATTCTATTTTATTATTTTTTTTTTTTTGGCCACACCCATGGCATGTGGAAGTTTCCAGCTAGGGTCTGAACCCACAGCAGCAACCTGAGCTGCTTCAGTGGTGCGATCTACACCACAGCCAGATCCTTAACCCACTGAGCTGGGCTAGGGATCGAACCCACATCCTCATGGATACCAGTCAGGTTCTTTTCCACTTATTCACAATGGGAACTCCATTATTTTGTATTCTTGAAATCATACAAATGATATCTTTAGAGTCCCCATTGTGGCTCAGTGGTAACAAATCCAACTAGTTATTAGGAGGATGTGAGTTCGATCCCTGGCCCATTAAGGACTTGGCATTGCCGTGAGCTGTGGTATAGTTCCCAGACACGGCTTGGATCCCATGTTTCTGTGGCTGTGGTGTAGGCTGACAGCTGCAACTCTGATTCTACCATAGCCTGGAACTTCCACATGCCACAGATGCAGCCCTAAAAAGCAAAAAAAAAAAAAAAAAAAAAAAAAAGACATGTTTACAAGGCATTAGCCAAAAGTACAAAATTAAAATGTCCAAGTAAATATCTTTAACAAGAACTCTCAAGTAAACCTTTAAATTAATTTCATCAGATAACTCTACCTACCTATCACTGGAGCAGAAAAACATACAAAGTTTTTTCATGTTTGTATAAATAAAGATGAAGTCGTTTTGTTTTCTGTCTCAATTTCATTTTTTTACCTATCATTCAACCTAAACCATAGTTGATTTTGCAGTAACTGGAAATATCACTGGGCATTTATATACAATATTTTTCAATGCTAAAAAGAATGTGTTTTATTTTAAAAGAAAATCTAACATTTTTGTTAGGTTGCTTTTCCAAAGCTGTCACAGAGTGTTTACATGTGAACCCCATTAACAAAGAGAATGCACACATATGAATTTTATGCATAAATAATTTAAAAGATCTGCTAAACTTGGTTTATCTCATTGCTCTAATTATTTGCTTCTACGGAGTGAATGTCTTTTGGAAAACCAGAAATGTAGTATAATGTTAGAGACACCAGATGTTTACATCTATATAGGCAAACATCTACAAACTGTTTTGTAGGACAGAAAACCTATTTATGCTTCAACGTATTCTTATAAGTCATGCCAGAAAAATTGGAAAGTGTGCAGAAGATGCTGCATACTAGAATCAAGCAGTCTTCTACCATTGTATTTTATTTGATTCCTGTGAGCAAAATAAATATAAAACTTTGTGCCTCAAAGAGCATAGAACAGGGTTTGACAGAATTTGCATTAAAAATAGGTTAAGCTGTTTTCCCTTCCTCCTGATTAATGTTTTATCTTTCTGTGAATCTCATTATCCTTTACATTTATTTAAAACGTCATTTTTCCTCAAGCTTGGAAATTTTTTAAAATAATATTTCTAAACTTGAACACTCAGTAGGCTTTCCTGTTCTTGTATGTCCTAAGCAGGAAGAGCAAACACAGATTAGGACTCGTCTAGCTGTTTTTCTTCTTTGTTGGCTCCAAGTCAATTAATATTGTTCAAAGCTTTCTCAGGCCCCATGTAGCAATAATCCAGTTCTTACTTTAATCCAATTTCAATGACTTTCCCTGCAGTTGACAGTAATATAGCCCTCATGATGACCAATTAGATATTCCACATAAAAATCGCAGCTGCTTCAGCAAAGAAAATGATTACTGTAACATCTGGTAGTGTACTGATAAGGTTATCAAACAGGAAACTAAATCTTGAAAATCAGCTGCTCTTTTTCCTAGCTTATTTCAACTCTCATAGAATTACTAATTCTAGGACATACACAGGATGAGTCAGTTCAAAGCAAAGGAGGAAAAAAAATCAAGCTGCACAATAGTAGTTCATTTTAAATGAATCTGCAAGTCAGGCAAGACATAATTCAAACATGAATTAAACTTTTCACACTTCCTGAATAATATTACATTAGTCAGAAATTTATACAATAATGATATGGCCTACTTTTCTTGGAATGCATTGTTCAATATTATGAATTGATGTTTAATATGTGCTTTAAGAGTGGCAATAAAGATGTGTCGATGTATCTTTTTTCTTTTTTTGGCTGAGCCTTTGGTATGCAGAAATTCCCAGGGCCAGGGATTAAACTTGCACTACAGCAGCAACATAAGACACAACAGTGACAATGCCAGATCCTTAACCCACCCGGCCACCACCAGTGTTCTTCCATATTTATCTTGATGTATTTAATATATTAAGAAATATTGACATATAAATGTATATTTAAGTGACATTTTATCTTCACAGGCAGAAAATTTATGCTCTAGATACAAAGGAAGGCCAAATAAAAAACATAAAATTAACTTCTCTATACTATGTAATAAAAATGGATATATTAATGTGCTAAATGTGAAAAATTCTATAACACAGTAAAAGATATTATGAGAAAATATACCATTATTTGTGTTTATGAGAAACAAAGTATTTGTAAATAAGGCATGTAACAAAGCATGTAACAAAAAATAGAAAATCTTGTTCATGTTAAATTAAAATGCCTAAATTTCTCTAAGATGACACAAAGTCAATGGATATTTGGAAAACCAATAAAATGTGTAACATATTTATATCACAGACTAACCAATATCTTGTTTAAATTACTAGAAATCCATAGTGAAGAGATATGTACAGGAAACTCACAAAAAATAAAACACAAATAGTCAATGATGTCATGAAAAGAAGCTCATTCTGAGAAAATCAAGAAAATTCTATTTATGTAGGTTTGTGGATGCATATAGATGGATAGATTTCTCATTAAACTGGCATTTTTAAAATAAAATTAAATGTAAGGGTTTATGGGATTGTGGTAAGATGGGTACTTTCGTACAAAGCTTGTGATATTTTAAATTTTATACCTTATTTGTAACAAATTTGAAAGTGTTCAATGAAAATTAAAATGTAAATATTCAATAGCCTAGAAATTTTCTTAGTATTGTCCATGGGGAATACTCACACCTACAATTAAAGGAGGAATGTATAGCATTATTCATAACTGAAAACATCTTAAATCTCTCTAAAATACTAAGATTTACAGTTATGCAGATTTTTATGGCAATATACTCCAGATATACTGTCAAACTTTTTAAAAAGTTACAGAATTTTATGTGTGGTATATAATTTATGTTCACAAATACACCCAGAAATACTAAATATTTTCTCTTGGAGTATACATATGCATAGAGGTATATAAAAACCCATAATGACTAATCTGATAACTACCGGGCAATGTGAGAAGTGGAACAGAATGTAGCTGAAGCCAGGGACTGGAGGGTTGGGTGTTGGTCAACAGGGTCACTAGTTTTAGCAGTAACGATTTAGCTTATATAATGATAACTCATCTGGTTATGCAATATCTCATATTTTACACAACATTTTAAAATATAATGCTGAGAAATTTGAACAAAACTGGAGACCACTAGTAACTGTGAAATTATAGAATAAAGGGAAACAGTATTAACTAAAAAAGAAAGGAAGGCAGAGAGAACAGGAAGAAGGAAGAGAGAGAGAAGGAAAAAAAGAAAAAGAGAAACGAAGGAAAGGAGGGAGGAAGGAAGGAAGCAAGCAAGCAAGTGGGGGAGGGAGGAAGGAAGGTAGAGGAAAGAATAAGGAGATATTGCCATGTAGCAGAGATTTCCTGAATTATAAATATGAGCTTCCTTGTAGCTGTGGCAAAATGAAAAATACATCAACTTATTTGACTGATAGAGAAAAGAACACAAATTAGTTAAATTAGTTTTGGAACTGTTTCCCACTCCCAACAAAATTTATAGCATTGCTTATTGTGTTGTTTCTTATCAAAGAGACATTAATAAACATGGAAAATATCTTTAAATGCAGTTGTAGGACAGAGAGAAATGAGTGTTTCTTACAACTCTCCTCTATAAATTTAAATTATGTTATACCATAAATTTTCTAAAGTACAACTACCATGGCCACACTTTATCCAGGGAAATATATATACGGAGAATCTAAGCCTGGCTACATGACATATGAGACTTCTTAGCTGACTATTCTGGAAGATACTAGACTTTCTATCTGAGTCTGGACAAGCACTGCCCTGGAGGCAATATGTGTTTGAATTGCTTATTATTAAAAGTCTTGTTAGCCAAAATGAAAACCTTTCATTTCAGACATTATATGTGGGAGAAGATACTTGCCATACTGTCACTAGAACTTGGGATTCTGATATATCTTCTACTCAAAAGAGAACATCGCTATAGTTAGAAAAGATGAGACAAAAAAAGCAAATTTAGGTAAAATCCCCAGAGTCATATGTATAATCTCCTCAAATATTTGCCAAATTAATCGAAACCACATTTTCTATATTAAACAACATAAGGAAGCAAGAACTATTTTAACTAGTTATTAACAGTTAAACATCTAACAGTTAAACTAAAAAAACTGAAACATAAAACTGTATTATTCACAGAGTTCCCGTCGTGGTGCAGTGTAAACGAATCCAACTAGGAACCATGAGGTTGTGGGTTCCACCCCGGCCTTGCTCAGTGGGTTAAGGATCAAGAGTTGCTGTGAGCTGTGGTGTAGTTTGCAGATGTGGCTCAGATCAGGCGTTGCTGTGGCTGTGGCATACGCTGTCAGCTGTAGCTCCAGTTCGAGCCCTAGCCTGGGAACCTCCATATGCTGTGGGTGCAGCCCTAAAAAGCAAAAAGAAAAAAAAAGAAAAAGAAAGAAACAAGAAAAAACTGTATTATCCACAAAAATTGTAAGTACATTTTATGTCAATGAATAGTGCATACAAATGACATGTATGCCAGAGTCAATGGAAAACAAACCCCTTCCCCATAGCTGAGTAAGTTATATAAGATTTCTCTACCTCAGATGATCATTAACACTGTGTCAAGCTTTAAAAATTAAATACTTTTATCAAGGTTCTATCCCTAAACAGCTACATCAGAATCTTTGCGAAGGGGTCATGGAACCATGACTTTTTATATGCTTCCTAAGTGACTCCAGTGTAAAGCCAGGTTGAAAAACACTGCAAGTTAACATGTTTAATGTGATACCAAAGTTTGAATACCAGTCAGTGTCCACATAAATGGTGAAAAAAAAACGTTCCAAAAAAAGCAATTCAGTTTAAGAGAAAATGAGGCTATCTAGCTCTTCTGCCAATAACTAAATAATAGTTACAGATTGCCAAAACCTTCTCAGGGGTCTTTTCTTATCCATATGAAATTGAGATTTAGTGGAGTTAAGTTATATGTCCAAGACCACATACTAGAAAACTAGAAACCTAAATAACTCTACCAGTCCTGGAAGTTTACTACAATATTTGCACAGTGTATCTTTCATATTATAAACACTCTACATTTAATAATGTCTAACACTCCAATTTCCAAGGTAATTCATTACTTTTCAAAATCTAAATTGATCTTTATATCTCCAAGGCTTCTACATTTTTAGCCTTAGGGGAAAGCGTTTCCTTCCTTTCCTATCTTAGAATGTTTATTTTTCAAACTTGGTTAAGGATCCCTGACTCGCTGCCATGCCAAAGAAGAAAATCTGACTGTCTTCACATGTGCTGTTGTAATTTGTTCTTTTTTTTTTTTTTTTCATTTTAGGGTCACATCTGTGTGATATGGAAGTTCACAGGCTAGTGGTTGAAACAGAGCTGTAGCTGCCTGCCACAGCCACAGCCACAGCAATGCCAGATCCCAGCCGTGTCTGAAACCTACACCACAGCTCACAGCAATACCGGATCCTTAACCCACTGAAGGAGGCCAGGGATGGAACCAGCATCCTCATGGAACCTAGTTGGGGTTGTTAACCACTGAGCCCTGAAGGGAACTCCTGATTTCCACAGTAAATATTTTTCATTATTTTATTTTCAGCCTACCTATGTGTTTGTATTTGAAGTGAGTTACTTGTAAACAGCAAATAGTTAGGTTGTGAGAAATTTGTTATTTTTTACTTTATTCTTTAATTTAGTCAGAACACCAATACATCAATTTCTGCCTTAGAAATGGTATATTTAGACATGTCATTAAGGTAATGAAATGTTAGGGCCCAAGTCTGTCATTTTGTGTTCTTTTTGCTTCACATTTTTCATTCTTCTATTCCCTTTGTCTTGCCTTCCTGTGAGTTTGGTTAAAGGCTGCTTTTAAGCCCACTGTGCCAGTCAGGCTGCTGCCTTCTGGTGATGAGTCTGTTTCCTTGGAAATGCTCTCAAGTCAGCCTCATGTCCTTTTCTGATTGCTCTTACATGAGAACAGCCTATGAGGGCACATCCACAGTCATACAGACTCCACAGAGTTAACTGATTCAAGAAGGCTTTCTTAAGACTGTCACTTTCCCTAGTTCTTCCACTAAACTTGTGACTGCTCTCAGATTTTGCTTGCATCCTGGAGCTACCAGCTTCTTCTTGACTTCTCTCCACCAAGATCTCCTTTATTTACAACAGTGACCTTAAGCATAACTGAGTGCTAGTGTCCTGTCATGGGTGTCAGCCTCTGCCCTCCTTGGCTTGAGTGGAAACTTCCTCTCTGTGAGTGGGCTGAGGTCAAGAAACTGGAACCCTACTTTCACCCCATTGTGCTTGGAGTAGAATTTCCAATGTATGAGTGGGGCTGGGTATGAAACAAGAAACTCAGTCTTCTCGGCCCTTCCTAAAATAGAGATTATGTAACATGGCGCTGGGAAATAAGACACACCAGCCTCCCACATTTGCTGGGGTAAAACTGGCCTCCCTGGGATCTAGGGGAAGAGGGAGCCCTAGCATTCTTTGCTAGCCCTGTCAAGAGTAAAATACCCGGGATAGATTTTCTGTAATAAGAATCTAGGGGAGGGCCAGGTAAAGGAGAAGGTCATGGTGCAAATAACAGATTCTCTTCTCACCAAGATTGAATGACTTTTCTTGAAAGCATATTTCCTCATTTGTTGTATGCCCTTAAAGTGATTTTGGGTAATTTAATGTAAAAAAATTCAGCAGTTAATTTGTTGTTTTGGTAGAGAGATGGCCCACCGAGTTCATTATTCTTCCATCCCAGAATGCCAAACGTGTGCTATTATACCTTTAAAAATAAGTATTTTACTCAACTTTATCAGCATGAAGACACACAAACACACACACATACCCACACTATTATATGTATATTAATGTACATGTATATATTTACATACAATAGGTAGAGAGAGGGATATGTTTATATTTATGATTTTTAAATTTATCAACCAATCATTCTCATCCTTTTGAGAAAACAATATATTTAAGTATTTTTCAGTTTTTCAAAATTAAACATTTTGTTTGCAATTGTGCATCATAGAGTTCTACACTATTTCATAAAGGCTAGATATGTAATATTTTAATTAACAATAATTTAAAAATATTATTTTACATAAAAAAATGTCATTAAAGCACCTAAACTGACTATAGAAATCTATGGCAAGGAAAACTGAAGGTAAGAAGAAAATAAATAAAAGTTTTAAAAGTCTGATATAAAAAATAAGATATAAGGAGTTCTTGTCATGGCTCAGAGGTTGTCGAATCTGACTAGGAACCATGAGGTCTCAGGTTTGATCCCTGGCCTTGCTCAGTGGGTTAAGGATCCGGCGTTGCCATGAGCTGTGGTGTAGGTTGCAGACACAGCTCAGATCCTGCGTTGCTGTGGCTGTGGCGCGTAGGCCGGCAGCTACTGCTCCTGTTAGACCCCTAGCCTGGGAACCTCCATATGCCACGGGTGTGGCCCTAGAAAAGGCAAAAAGAAAATAAATAAATAAATAAATAAGATATACAAGATATAAACATTATTAAAAATACTTAGGAAATACAAATCACTTTGCTCTGGAAGATTTGGGAAGTAAACGGAATATGTGTTTAATTTGAGAAGTATAACCCTCAAAATTTCTCCGTAAGTACAAGGGAGAAATAAATGGCCAATGAAGATGTTTTAAGAAGCTTAGAATAAAACAAAAGAGAAATGATTATAAATAACCATGGAAAAATTAATGTTTACAAACAATTATTTTATGTTAGTTTTTATTCAGTCTTTCTTTTAAAACATTATAATACGCTTTGCTCTTATGAAACATACGCTTTTATATATTTCATATATTTCCTACATTTTGAATATCTCACTTTTTGAACATCTTGGATGCTAGGATCTACTGTTTGGGAAATTACCTTTTTAAGATATTTATTCTCTTTTGAGAGAACAATTAATCAAAGTCATTAAGATGACTTTTAAGTTATCTCTCTATATTAAAGATATTAAAGGACTATTTAACTGCCATATAATATGCAGATGTAGATTTAATTTCCCTTGTATTTTATTCTTTTCATTGTTGTTTAAGAGAACTATGGTCCCACACTTGGGAACACTGGGCACATTTTTAAAGGTCTGATATAAAGAAACTTCACTGGCTTATTCTTGCTTCTGATTGGCCTCAATGTTGGCGGTCATGGCTTTGAGTTGAGAAAGAGGGAGATAGAAAGATGAGGGCTGTAAGAAAAGATGCTTTTCTCTCTCTCTCTCTCTTTTCCCATCAGACATCTACTATGATGAAGGAAAATCAGTGAACAACCATAGCCAGACAGAGAACAGTTGCTGAAACTTTTATCCCAGACATAAGACATTCTCCGTCCATGTTGATACAATTCTTTGACTACAAATGACATGAATCATCACATGATTACTCATGACTTCGAAAATTTGGGGAAACATTCAGATTTGCTGGGTAGTATGAAAATTCTGACTTGTGTAAATATACTTGTCAATGCATTTCACAGCCACCCAGTTCATGAAGTAACATTAATTGTTGCCAGAGGCTATTTACCCTCAGTTGCAAGCCCAAACACTACCTGGTGTTTATGTGTATTTCATTAAATGTACCCTGTCATCATTAGGGGAGCTATCATTTTGGGGAGCTGTTATTTATTTTTTGTCTGACAATAGAAAAGAAAAAACTGAGACCTAGAAAGAAAAGCTAACTTTCCCATAGTCTCCTTCAGATTTTGGATTTAAGCCTCTTTTAACCTCCATAAGTAAGCATTATTTCTAATGTTTGACATTGCTTTCTAAAAATAAGGAGTACTAATGAGCATTTACTTAATTCACACGTTGTAGAAGAAATATGGCTCTGTGACTTCAATTATATCTACCAAAAGTGGAACAAGAGGAAATGAAAGAATAATATCCCGTTTATTTGCTTATGCAGAAATTATCCTAATCCTCTCCCTTCCAAAAAAGTACTTATTAAATTTTCCAAGCTTTAGTTTGAGGATCAGATGACCAGACAGATAAGACCAAATCTTTAAGAACTATATAGTTTGGTTACTTTTATTACACTGTGATAAAAAGTCCGCTAAAGTGTGGTAGTGTTTCCAATAAAAAAGACAGATTCTAAGAATATAAACATATTGTACTGTATTTAATTACAACCACAAAATTTTGTGTTATATTAACTTTTAATATATGAGTTATTCAAACAGTACATTTATTTGAGAATGAAACAGGGTCACTGGGTGTTTAGAAGTAATTTAAAAAAAATCAGTAACGGACATAGGTTGGAGCTAAGATCTAAAAATATTAGTCATTTCCATCAGTGATTAAAACATGAAGGATAAAAAAATGTAACTTTTACTTGTATAATACCTCTCACCCTTTCACTTTCATGAGCTCAGAGCAGTGTAATGAGGAGTAAATGGCTTTTTGTGCCAGGCAGATATGATTTTGAGTTTTGGGTCTATTATTTTTAGCTCCGATATTTTGGGTACATTATCTACACTTACAAAGTTGAATTTTTCATCAGTTCAGAAAAAAAAGTAAATTATATCATATTCCCACAGTGTTATTATGATTCTAGAGAAATCAATAAAGCACCAAGTACAAAACAGTTAAAAGTTCTCAAACTCTGTGTTTTATTGGGTATAAATGAATGCATATGAATCGATACTACTATTTATACTACATTCTGTTTCCCCCAGGGCCCCAAGTTCTATTTGTGAGCCATCTGTGGACATTTTACCCATGCTTGGGGAGCTCACTGGAACCTACAGAAATCCAAATATGTTGGGTTTCTAATAGACTTTTCTATGCCCTGACATGTGCATAGACCGACACGTACTTATGGGTGCTAAGTTGCTATTGTCTAACCAGGGAGCCCTGTGATGTCCAGGGTATGGGCTCTGAGGGTTCTCACATGCTGCCCACTTAGGTGGTTAATAGGGCCATGCATTGCCTCCATACCTCAGTGCATTGGTGTAGCTAAGTTATACAGGAAATCATGAAAATCTATTCCCTGGGTCCAGTCTGGTGAACAAAAACACAAGCTGTTTTTTCCAGTTTTCCGATCTCTGGCTATAATCCCATGGCACACTTCTAAACTTTCTTCTCCATGGCCCCATGCCTTCGTGCAAATCACTGGTATTATTCCCAGCCATAACAACCCAGAGACATTGAATGAATGGTAATACAATTCTCCATTTAGTTAAGAAAGAAAATGAGATTCCACGATGATTTATTTATGATCACATATTAAAAAGCAATTGTTCTATTCAGAGCTATCTTATTACCACACTTTAGCTAAAAGAGCCTCCAAATCTGGAATTTTGTCTTTTCCCAGGAAAGAAAGAGTTATTTTCATCATCAACATTATAACTTGTTATCACTGAGAAATTACTAAGAGACTGGCCATATAAGACTCTACTCTAAAACAAATCCACAGTATAGGTAGGATGGTATTAAATGAAGGTTTTAAGTGATCAGGTGAGATGTAGGAGTAAAAAGTCAAGGATTAGAGTTTCCATTGTGGCTTAGTGGTAATGACTGTATCCATGAGGATAGTATCCATAAGGATGCAGTATCTATGAGGACGCAGGTTCAATCCTTGCCCCGCTCGATGGGATAAGGATCCAGTGTTGCTGTGAGTTGCAGTGTACATAGCAGATACAGCTCAGCTCTGGCATTTTGTGGCTGTGGCATAGGCCAGCAGCGTAGCTCTATCTGACCCCTAGCCTGGGAACTTCCATATGCTGTTGGTGAGGCCATAAAAAACAAAACAAAACAAAGTCATGGATCAGGAGTTCCCATTGTGGCTCAGTAGTAACGAACCCAAATAGTATCCATGAGGATCCGGGTTTGATCTCTGACCTTGCTCAATGGGTTAAGGGTCTGGCATTGCTGTGAACTGTGGTATATATAGATCACAGATGCAACTTCAGATCCCACATTGCTGTGGCTGTGGTATAGGCTGGTAGATACAGTTCTGAATTGACCCCTAGCCTGGGAATTTCAATATGATGCGGGTGCTGCCCTAGGAAAAAAAAAAAAGAAAAAAAAAAGGACAAAAAAAATTAATGGATCAATTTTGCATCTAATCCACTTATACTCAATGTAATTATGGATAAGTATGTACTTATTGCCATTTTCTTTTTTTATTTTTTTTTAGTGATTTTTATTTTTTCCATTATAGTGGTTAACAGTATTCTGTCATCTGTCAATGTCACAAAAGCCATTTTTTTAATTGTTTTGGATTTGTTATTTTAGGTCTTTTTTTCTTCCCTACCTCTTTTGTTCTCTTGTGACTTGCTTATTATCTTTAGCGTTGTATTTTGTTTGCTTTTTCTTTTTTATGTGGGTGTCTATTGGAGTATTTTCATTTGGGTTCCCATTAGATTTTGATATAACCATCTACGTATGTATATAATTGTTTTGATTTCCTATTCTCTTAGTTTCAAATGTATTTTGAATGTTCTGCATTTGTCTACTCCTCTCCTCATGCTTGTTAGTTTTGGTATCATATTTGTCAGTGGGTGATTTCCTGCGTTCACATTATCTTTGTCTTTAACAGTGAGCTTTCTCATTTATAATTTTCTTATTTCTAATC
>PVHT021183693.1:3097975-3189121 GCA_004024745.2 Catagonus wagneri | reverse complement strand
TGGGGAGTGTGTGTGTATGTGTGTGTGTGTGTGTGTGTGAGAGAGAGAGAGAGAGAGAGAGGGAGGGAGAGACAGAGAGAGAGAGAGAGAGAGAGAGAGGGAGAGAGAGAGGGAGAAACTAGGTACTATCCTGTATAGCAGAAATTGACACAATATTGTAAATTGATTATAATTATTATTTTTTTTTTTGCCTGTAAGCAGTCCTTCTCTGTGACAGGACTTTACTCATTGTGCTGAGCCAGGTTCCTAGCATGACTTTCACTAGTTGTGATAGATTCTAAGAAAGCAGCCAACCAGTTTCCAGTATTTTTAAATTTTGCATTTCCATTCAATGTCATATGCTTTCATAAAAGAATCTAAAGTCAAAACATATTCAGAAGTAATTTCAGTGGGTACATGTGCTTTCTTCTTTCTAAAAATAATATTTTCCTTATTAAAAATACCTCTTTAATTATTAGAAACCAAGAAATACATGAGAAACAAGCAGTGAAGCAGATGGTGAAAATCAAGTTTTTAAAATCTTCACGAATAACTTATAATTATTCCAGTTTCGTAAGTAAAATAAAATGTTTACCTTAGTGGATTTGTACCTAAGAGGTTATACACAAAATGACAAATTATCAAATATTTACAAAATAGTTATACACAGTTTTCTCAGATTAGCATGATTACAAACACATTCTGAAACTATTTTTGACTGTATTCTCAGTGAGAAAAATAATCATAAGGGTATATTTAATTGCTCAAAAGAAAGACATTAAAGTTTTATATTTATTAAAAAGTGGCTATTTATTTGTTTTATAAATTTTATACTTTGAAAAGGAGGAATGACATTTAAACATCACAGAGATTCAATTTTTAAATCATATTCTCCACAGATACATTTTCAGGAATTCTGCATTGCATGTAGTAAATAATGAATAAGCTTTGAGGGTGTGAGTTTATAATATCAAAGATAAATAACTTAAATAATATATTAGTAATGCAAAAAACCTCTAATACTGATGGTAGGAAATAATATATAGCATCTTAATTTAACATGTACACCACTAACTTTCTTGAAAATTAAGTTAATCTCGTTAACAAGTTTCCTTTAGGTGGGTAGAATTTTGTTAACACTAGATTGTTTTTCAGCATTTCAAGTGATATGTTATCCATATCATTTGGCCATAAAATTCCTCCTACTCGAAAATTATTTACATTAAAAAAAGTCATTGCATTTCATTCTTTCTGGTTCTCGGCCAGATTATGCTGGTCACATATATATTTTCTTAACTTTCTTTGTCTTCTTCAGTGGCTGAGTCTTTTCTTTGAAAGCTAATAGGTATACACCAGTACATGTGTTTCTCAAAGTGTAAAGTACAATATTCTTTTCCATTCACTAATCTGTCATCCTTCTTGGGACAATTTTATCTATTCCAATCATACGAGCTATTTATTGTTTGAGGATGACACCAAAGTCTCATTTCTTCTCAGAGTATAGTTTTATGCCAACAGATTTTCTAATCTTTTCTCCTAAACTTGCTTCTTTTCTGATATTTCTCCCAGTTAATGATGTCAACATACTTTCAATAAAGCAGAAATGAGCTCATAACAATTTCAATTTTCCTTCATCTCTAAAACTTCTGGCACATCATGAGCCAACCCATGAATAGTACCTCTGCAAGAATCTTTTGAATATTTTACTTCTCTTTTCACCGGCATACATTCATGTCTGCTTATTTAGAGGTGTTACCTACTGCCCTGATTTGCCTCAAAATCTTTCTTCATATGAGTACTGATAACTCACTGGAGCACAGATATGATAGCGCTGTTGTCTGAGTAAAAATCTACTTGATTACCTGTTGTGAAACCCTGAGCATCGCAATTCAGTGTCCCTCAAATTTTAATACCAATTTGTAGCTTGAGTCTTTATCCGCAAAAGGTTCCCACACTCTCACATATGCTCTCATTACACTAGTGACATGGACCCTTAATTCTCCATGACTTTCTTCCAATCTTATCTTTCCTGATGATGATCCCATTCCTGAAATGACATCACTATCCCCCCTCTGAAACTGCACACACCCTTAAAATCCTAAGACAAATGCATTATTCCCTGTGAAAGGCTATTTTCCTCTAGTTAGAGTTATTTTTCCCCCATCCAATACTTAAGGAAATTCTCTACTTAATTGTTTACATGGTCCACATCTAGAGTTAGTCTGAACCTTACATTAAAACTTAATTTATATTAAAAATGTAATAAATTACCAATATATTTATCTGAGTTTTACTCTAAATATTAATAATACAAAGAGAATAGTTTCCCCTATTAGTTTTAACATAATGGATATTACTTTGTATGCAGTGGATATTAATCTTTTTTCCCTGAATATTTGCTTTAGGGAATTTCTTAACTTTATTCTTTACAATCAGTGATCAGTTTACATAGATTTATAAATATTAAAATATTTCCTATAAATCAAATTATTTTATAATAGGGAAGAAGGGAAATTACATGTGATATATTTCTTTTTTACCCCCTTTACTTGTGAGTAATACAGATACAGCTTACACTTCTAGTATAACCAAAAATATGAACTCAAAAAAAATCATTTTCTATTGTCATGGTTTAAGATAACACAAATCTCCTATCTTTAGCTGTAGGAACACTTACTAATAAAGGAAACCCAAAATATGTATTGTATAAATGTAATGTAACAAAGATTCATTATTAACTCAGATGAAAATAAATAATAGAGGAGCCTCGTGCCATTATAACACATTATTAAATTCATGGACTTTGAAACAAATCATCAATTTGAACTTGCCTATTCCATTCCAGAGATCACCATATTGATCACTAAAGTCCATGAGATTACCCCAATGTCAGAGTTATTTCACACTTTCTGAGAAAGTTCAAGTATTTATACACTCTATACCTGTTATGGAGTCTATATAACCCTGTTTTCTAAGACTATTTTAGGGCAGTTTTAGATTTATGATAAAATTGAGAAGTTAAGTGATTTGCAATAAATCTCCTGCTCTCACAGGAACACATCCTCCTTTATTATCAACATGACTCACCAAAACAGTATCTTTTTAACTAGATTAAACCTACAGTGACAGATTATAGCTACTCAAAGTTTTATTTACCTGAGGGTTCACTCTTGGTGGTGTACGCTCAGTGGATGTAGACCAAGGTCTAATGATATAAAGCCATCATGATGATATCACACAGAGTATATTCATTGCTCCCCAAATCCTCTAGGTTCTGCCTATTCTTTCCTCCCCCACTCCCTCACCATATCCCTGACAACCATTGATCTTTTCATTGTTTTCATAATTTTGTCTTTTCCAGAATGTCATACAGTTGGATCATACAGTATAAATAGCCTTCTAGATTGGCTTCTTTGTCTTAGTAATAGGCACTTAAGTCTCCTAGATGTTGTTTTATGGCATGAAAGCCATTTCTTCTTAAGCAGTTTAACCTTCATGTATTTTGGGATTTTCTGATACTATTTCTAGATCAGTACCACTGTGGTCTGAGAGCAGATCTTGCATGACTTCTATTCTTTCAAATTTATTAAGTATGTTTTATACTTGAACATATTTTGGTCTATCAGTGTTCCATGTGAGCTTGAGAAGAATGTAAATTCTGCTACTGATGGATGGAGTAGTCTATAGCTATCAACTATATTCAATTGGTTGATGGTATTATTTTCAGCTACATCCTTACCGATTTTCTACATGTTGGAGCTATCCATTTCTGAGGGAGAAGTGTTGAAGTTTCTAACTATGACAGTGAACATATCTATTTCTATTTTTTTTTTCTTTCCACACCCATGGCATATGCAAGTTCCCAGGAAAGGGATCTAGCCCGCACGACAGCAGCTACCCAACCTGCTGCACTGACAAAGGCAGATTCTTAACCCGCTGCACCACAACAGAGCTCCTGAACATACCTATTTCTCTTTGTAGTTCTATCAGTTTTTGCCTCACATAGTTTTATGCTCCATTCTCAGTGCATACATGCTAAGAGTTTTACTATGTCGTTTTGGAGAGTTGGCCACTTTATCATTATGCCATTCCCTTTTTAACTATGGAAATTTTCCTTAGTTTTAAGTTTGCTCTGTCTGATATTAATACAGCTTCTCTTGCTTTCTTTTGATTAATACTAATGTGGTATGGTTCTCTCCATCCATTTAGTTTTAAACATAAATTGTTTTTTTCGCAAACCACACATATTTGCATCATATTTTTTGATCCTACCCTGGCACTGTTTTCTGAAGCTATCTCTACTCCCAAGTGTCTCTTCCAGGATGCCATGACTTCCTGGACTGGCCTGTTTTAACAGTTTTTTTTTCAGCAGTTTTCCCTGTGTCCTCCCCTTCTTTTATGGCTCCAGTAAAAATTATTTTTCAGCCTACTTTACTTTTTATCTATTGTTAGGGTGGAATGGTATCTTCCAAGATCTTTACGGAGGTTAAGTGCTAAATCAAAAGGCAAAAGCACTGAGGATATTTAGCTCCTATAAAAGAAGGCATGTGGTCCAGAACCTACTTTCCAGAGGCTGTAATACCTGAGCTGAGTCCAGAGTGATAGCTTAGAGAAAATCAGGTGAAGAGGAAGGTTAAGTATCAGTTTACCTGGGCAGTAGATGTGTAGGTAGTACAGGCTGCCCATGAAAAAGCAGTGACAATAACCCAGACACAGATGCCAGGTAGGTAATGTGGTATCTGTGACACTGTTGAAATGTGGGGTATATGGAAGGAAAGTGTTAGGAGGTAAGGCAGGGGAATAGGAGCAACCAAGAGAAGGTTTGTAAGTTTTAATTTCTGTCTATATTTTATCCGGGATACATCTTGACCACATAGAGGGCTTTCCTTTGTAACTACAAACATCAGTACACTCCAGATACCCCTAAATAGCTCGTGTTCTCATGCATTCAGATGAACTAGTGGGTAAGTCAAAATTTCAGGCTTAAATAACCAAACAATAAGAAAGAGACTATTTTTCTTCCACATCTTAGACAATATTTTACTTGCTATCTGTGAATTTTACCACTTAAAAATATTGCCATGGTGGGAAGAGTTTCAAAATCTGTCAGGAAAAAAAAGATGCTGTTTTTTTGTTTTGTTTTGTTTTGTTTTCATTAAATGAATATTACCGTACTGCTTGCTCTCCCAAATTTTAAATCCCATTGTCATAACGTGTTCTATCTGAGTCACACCTTTCTGATAATTGGAAATCTCTGAAAACAGAAAGTAATTTGTTCACACAGATAATTGTGTGAAGGAGTCCGACCACAGCATTGTTGGCTAAATAACACCTTGCAAGTTAAATTCCAGATATTGTTACAATAACAGTTTACATGTGTCATTCCTTTAAAAGTGGATATCTCAAAATTGTATTCTAACATTATATTTGTTGAAATAAGTTTACAAAAATGGTAAAGCTTATTTCCCAAATACCTGAAAAGACAAGTGCCTAGGATTTTTTAATTATTATTACTTTTTATCACATTATCTAGTATTCTAAAATCATGATCAATTATATGCCCTCAATCAAATAGGTGATGGCATTTGAACAAGTATATTTTAATAGAAAAGAACATCTAGGTAAAGCAAAAGGGAAAAAAAGCATGTTTGTTATATGATTTTGAAAAATTATCTTATTAGCAAGCATAATTTAAGAGACTTTTTAAATTTATGCTAGTGCATTATTCAGAGTGTTTTATAACATCATTTGAAATGTATGAGAGGATTTCAATGTGATTGACACAGACTTTATTCTTCTTGTCACATCTAGCTGTTTTTCCCAGGCATGTGTGTATTTTGCAGTATCCCCACAGAGTTGTTAATGAGCCATCAATTATTTGTGCAAATTGGAAGCAATAACTAAAAGTTTCTCTACCCAAGGTGTTAGTACACAATTTTAAAATTAAATATGAAAACATTTGAATTTCAACAAAAGTATATTAACCCTAGTGCCTAGACATATGTAACTTTAAAAATATTATTCTCTGCTTTAATGAAGATATATATTTTTGGGAGTTCCCATTATAGTGCAATAGATTAAGGATCTGACGTTGCCTTAGCCGTGGCCTAAATCACAGCTGCAGCTTGGATTCACTCCCTGGCCCAGGAACTTCCATATGCCATGGGTGCACCTATAAACTGGGGGTTGGGGATTCTATTACATAGGATGATTAGGCTGCTTTTAATGGAGGGATAGAAAGCTGTGTATTACACATACACCACTTTAGGCAAAAGATTGAAACATCTTGCATTTCTTATTTAAAATCCAGTATAGCATTTTCAAAAGTGATGTAATTTTAACAAAAATGAGATTTTTGACATGAACATAATGATGAAGAATTTTATAATAATTGTTTACTCTGAGTCAACAATGAGTAATCCCAGAGCATAAATATTACTGAAAGGTCTCTCTTTCTTTCTAAAACTATTTCATTTTAAAATTCACCTGTGCTTTCTTCTGCATAGACCCCTATATTTTGTGCAGATAGTAATAGTAATATTTTGCGCAGGTTCCCAATGTTACACCCTCTCTTTAAATCTTACATCCCTCTCCATCTCCTTGCTAGAACCTGTTCACTAGTCAGAAGGAGAGAAGAGGTACATAATAGCTGACACTTCTTAAGTACTTACTCTACATCAAACTCTGTTCTAGACCTTTTTATTGATCATTACTACAGACCCTTGTCATATGCTGATATTATTAATCAAGTTTAAAGATGAAAAAAATCACGTCTGTTGAATTAAGATTTTTATATGGACTATCTGGCTCTAGGACATAGTTTTCAATTTAACTCATCTCTGTGTTCCCTTAATTTTCCATTTAACTCACCTCTGTCTTCCTTTAGACAAGAATACTAGAGATCAGTAATTGGGGAAGAGATGAGTTTAAAAAAGAAAGGATTTTTGTATGTGAGGTTTTGATTAGAGACGATCAGAAGCCATGCTCAGTGTTTAAAGGTATCGATAGAGAGAGGAAAAAGAGGTGTATTTTGAAAGATACTGTAATATTTTGTGACTTCTCATGATATTCTAGACATCTACATACTAGAGACTACAAGTAGTTATTTTGATGTGACTTTGGTTCTGTTTTTGTTTGTTTTTGTTGTTGCTCTAATCATGAAAATGTTCCCAGAATGAATCATGAGAGTTATGGCTTAATAAGTATTTCATTCTCAAGGATCATGCCATGTCTTCATTGTTGGAGGCCACAAGATTTTTCCTGAGAACATTCTCCCTCTGAAAAGGGAGCTTTTTCAAGCCAATAAAATCCTGCCTCCCTGGAAGAAAAAAAAAAAAAAAAAGGGGGGGAACTTTTTTTGCAGAACACTTTTTTTCTTTTTCTCTCTTGGTTCACAATAAAACATTTTAATCACTATGAGCTCCAAGTAAAATTGCTGCTTCCTGCCATATATCCAGGCTTGCAGGGAGCTGCAATAACTACCCAGCTTGCTGATGAGAAAGCCCCAGCATGCAGGCCCCACATGCAGCACAAAAGTTCACACAATTCTTCAAAGAGATCAGCCCAGGCAAAACTAGCAAAGGCACAAACTAAAAATCAGGTTCTTTGTGCTTGGAGAGAATTCTGCTTCCAGGAACGGATCTGCTGATTAATGCCATCATTACTCCCAAGTCTTTTACTTCAGTAAAAAGTCAGCATTTCAAGCATCAGCACTTTGACCACATTTTATCACCCACACACTAGGCGATGTGCTGATAAATGCTTAATAACAATTTCCTACTATACATATATATTTTTTCATATACACAAGTATATACATATTTACACACAATATATATGTTTATTATTAACTTTACGCATATAAAGGTGGTATAGTACACAATTTATAAATAGTACTAAAATACACCACAATCTTCCTTATAAATTATGTATCATCATGAATTCTTACAGAATGTGTTTGTTAATTTTTTGCTGAACTCTTGTATTTCTAGCCAGTTCTATTCACAATGATGGGAAAAGTCCACAAAAGTATATTGGATGTTGGTTGATATTTTCATTTACATTAATAACTAGGATAAAATGAAACAACAAAGACAAGCATGTCAGTACTGTACTTCTTTGCAATGACACGTGTGATTTCTTTGCTAAGTTGGATAGTAGCTTTCAAGAAGTGGAAAAATACTTTTAAAATATTTGTAATAGTGACAATCTAATGGCCACAGATGCAGCAAACATTAGGTTCTATCTACATTATTTTTTTTTTCTGACACCTTTTTAGTAGCCTAGAAATCAACCAAAAGTAAGGAAAGTTTCAATTTGCAATATTTAACAACTTCTGTGCGTAAAGAATTCCATCTTGGTCAATTTTTAAGCTTTTAGTGTAAAGTTTCCAAATGTAGAGTTGAGAAGTAATGTGCAGACCAAACTAATATATACTTTTTAAATCTTACAGATACAATGGACATAAATATCCTCAAGAGCAGAAAAAAGAGTAAAATGTAGTAGATTAAATGCAAATTGATAATGACGAGATCGAGTATTTATTAGCTTTGTTTTAATATAATTAGTTAAAGTAGAAATTTATATCATTTAATTTTTAGTTTTAATAATCCCTGAAAATTTAACCATGGACTCTCCTGAGCCATAATTAGACTGCTCCAATGCTGTCACCCTCAAGAAGGGGATTGCTATTGAAACTTTGCCTGGTAGCCTATCTGTTCACCAACTGCAAGTAACTGGTGTAAGATAATGCTAACATATTCCTTGTTAGTTTTGGTTAAGATTAAGTGGAGCAAAAAATCAGTTTTCTAGAAATCTCTCTCAACTATCGTAAGTTTGAACCTGTCTAATTCTCAGTCTGACATTCCAGCAAGACCTCTGTTCACTTGAATCCTAGGACAGGCTCTTCTCTTTGTTTTTACATCTATACGCTCTCGTTATTTATTATTGAATATGTTCAATCCATAATCAATGTCTTTCTCTTTACCCCACAATCACCATCTTGTCTTGGTGATAACTCTATTCAAGTATATAATCTTTCTACCACCGAAGCTTCTGAATATAGTAACATCCTAAACTTCAGTGACCATTTCTTTCAATTGCCAGGAAAGGACACGCTTCAAACTTTATTGTTACCACCAACTGTCCCATCTTCAAAATATCTTTAATAAAAGCACCCCATACCTCAACACTTAAAACTCTTACACTCCCATCCCATTCATTTGAATATCTCCATTGTTACAAAGCCTCCATTTCATTTATATAATTAATCCATAGCTACCACCATATTCCCTGTCTCTCCAAGACTCCTCCAAGAATCAAGTCACTGATTTTCCAGTTTGCAAATCACCTGAAATTTCAACTGAGGTTTCTTTTGTCGGTGTAAGATTGTTTCAGCATTCCAAAACCAAGATAAAATCAGTCAGTCAAAGTAATGTAATATTAATGGTATATTTAAAAAACATAATTTGTACCATGGATTTGACAAAATTTAACACACATTTATAATTTAAAAAAGAAACCTGTCAGAAAACTGGTAATAAAAATAATTTCTTCAACCCAATAAAGAACATCTACAATAAACACATAGTTAACAAAATACTTAATGGTTAAAGATTGAAAATGTTTTTTCTGAGATTGGAAACAACACAAGTTTGTATATTCTATTTTTTATTACATTTTCTTTTAGGTTATAGTCAGTGGAATGCAAAAAGTATAAAGAAATAAAATCATAAAGATAGGTAATTAAAGAGAAAGATTCTATTAACAAATTACATGATGGAGAAAATTCTTTTAAAAATTTAGAAACAAGTTTCTTGAACTAATAAGTAAGTTAAGTGATATTAAATGTTGTGGGATGTAAGATCAATAATATAATTTTTATATAATCACAAAGGAAATTTGTAAATTAAAATTTAAATAAAATAATGTCATTACAATAGAACCAAAAATTGAATACTTAGGAAATATTTTGAGAATGTGTGTGGGGGGCCTGCACACTATAAACTATAAAACGTTGAGAGAAATTAAAGATGGTCTAAATAAATGATGATATATAGATTTTCACAAAAGACTCAGTAGTGTTAAGATGTCAATTCTCCACAGACTTTTCTATATATTCAACACAATCCCAGTGAAAATTTTTTTGACATATTTTTGTGGATATTGATAAAACGGTTCTAAAATGTATACTGCAATACAAAAGAGAGCCAAATATTTTGATAAAAAGAAAAAGTTTAATCACAAGAACTACTTGGCTTCAAGACTTATTATAAAGCAGAATTATTAAGTCTGTGTATATTGGCATAAAGTAGCCCATACAGTTTAGTGAGTAAGAATAATGATTTCTGAAATAGATACATTCCAATGGAGTCAAGTGATTTTCATTAAAGGTGCAGCTGACATTCATCAGGAGAAAACTAGATACCCATGTACAAAAAACAAATGAAACTCTACTCTGGCCTTGTGCTATATAATTTTTATTAAATGGATCATAGAACTAAATTTGAAAGCTAAGCTACAAAAGCTCTGGAAGAAAACATAGAATAAATCTTTGTGACCAAGAATAAGATTTCTTTGATAGAACACAAGAAAATGAAAAAGAGTGTCATAGCCTGGAAAATATACATATTTTTTTCTTTTTAGGGCTGGACCACGGCATATGGAGGTTCCCAGGATAGTGGTCGAATCAGAGCTGCAGCTGTCATACTATGCCACAGCCACAGCAATGCTAGATCTGAGCTGCGTCTGCAACCTACACCACAGCTCATGGCAACACCAGATCCTTAACCCACTGAGCAAAGCCAGGGATCAAACCTGCATCCTTATGAATACTATTCAGATTTGTTTCTGCTGAACAATGACGGGAATTCCAGAAAAAAGTATTTTCAAAACATATTTCTAGTAAAAACATTTGCAACTCAATGAAATAAAGAACCCAGTTTTAAAATAAACAAATGATTGTACTATGTACTTGATGAAATAAGATAAATAAGATATGAGTGTTTATATCAGTGAACAACAAGCACTTAAAATAATTCAATATTGTTATGCATTAGGAAAATACAAGTTAAAAACTAGATGAGCTACTGTTTCATACTCACTAAAACAGTGAAAGATAAAGAACACTGAAAGTGTCAATTGTTGATGAGGATGTGGAGAAACCACAACACATACATTGTCAGAAGGAGTGAAAAATGGTAAAACCACTTTAAAAATATTGGGAAATTTTATATAACGTCAAATACATGCTTACCATATGATTAGAATACTACTCCTAGGTATCCATCCAAGAAAAATGTTCAAAGAAATAATTGTAGTAGTCTATTTATAGCAGTTTTTTTTTCCTAATAGACAAAAAAAACTGGAACAGGGCAAAAAAATATGCATGCCTTTCATCAGGTGAATGAGTAAATAGATTGTGGACTACCCAAGACTGAAATAATCCTTAGCCATAATAAAAAATGAACTACTAATATACACAACATGAATGATCCATAAAAATGGTATGCTAAATGCATGAAGCAGATAAAAAGGACTACATACTATCTGATTCCATTAGAATCAGAACTGGGATGAGATAAATATTCCACAGCTTGAATGTAATGGTTAATACATGACTGTATAAGTTTCTTAAAACTCACCACGTAATACACATATTTGCTGAATTTTATTTAAGTAAATTCTATGTCAATAAAACTGATTAAAGTATATAAAATAAATTCCAAGGGACTATGCAAAAATGATAGTGATTGTTACTTTATCTTAGCAATTATAGATTTCTAAAATCTATTATGTCTTACAAATTTTTCTATCACGCTTCTGTGATACCTAAATAAAAATGATTAATAATTATTAAATACTATTATTTAAATAATAGTGATATGATGTACTGTAGAATATTTTACTTAGAAGTTTCACATGCTTAACTTACTATATTTTTAGAAAACATCCAGGAAAATGTGACTCATTAAATGAATATTGAGATTATTAAACTACATACTTGATAAACGAATACTGAAATTAAAAAACACTCACATGCACATACTGCATTCAAGGTATACCACCTTAGGAACCGATATATGTTTGAGAGAACTGCATAGATTTTAGCATTTATCGAGCAGCCTTTATCTTGAATATTTGTTTTAAAATATGCCATGCTTGTATCACTTAGTGTGTCACCAGAATGTGACTAATTTTCTTCCTATTCAGTCTTTGAAAAATATTTAACAACTAGATATTAAACATAATGTATTCTCATTGTCCTCTTTAAAAACAAAGTAAAATATAGAAAGACAGAAAGAGGAGTTCCTATTATTGTTCAGTGGTAATGAACCTGACTAGTATCCATGACACTAGCTGTGGTGCAGTTCACAGACGTGGCTCAGGTACGGTGTTACTGTGGCTGTGGTACAGGCCAGCAGCTACAGTTCTGATTCAACCCCTAGCCTGGGAACTTCTATTATGCTACAAGTGCGGCACTAAAAAGAAAAAAAAAAAGGCAGAAAAAAAACAAAATAAGAAGCCAATCAATAGCATTGATTAATATTTTGAAAATTTTATATATATACACACATACACAAACATGTTCATGCACACTCATTTACACAAATAGATTTTTAGGAAATATTAATCTAGTGCCATAAAATTATTTATACTTTAGTAAATAAATTGAATATCACATGAAAATATTTTAATAACCACATTATATTCCATCATATGGAAACAACTTAGTGCAACAACTGTTGTCATCTTGTAGCATATATTTTTCTATTAAAATTAATTGTATTATAGACTTGTTTTTCCACAAATGTATGCCTAAATATTTGATCTAGCATTTATAAAAATATGACTCCTTCCCCATCTTTCAAGTTCATTTTCTCTCTAAGGGCCTTTTTAGGAAATATGACTCTAAAATAAATCTAATCTTAATTTACCTCTCAAATTTTAAGGAGTGTAGGGGAAAAGCCACTCTTCCCCATAATAATTCTTATTATTCTCATATTAATTTCAGTTTTCTAAAATCTCTAAATTATGAGCAATCTCTTTTTTCTATTTCTTAAAATCTTGCTGTTATATAATTCTATATCAAAATTATCAAAAAAATAAAAAAGTAAAAGTGGGGGTTCCCATCATGGTTCAGTGGAAACGAATCTGACTAGCATCCACGAGGACACAGGTTCAATCCCGGGCCTCGATCCGTGGGTTAAGGATCTGGCGTTAGCATGAACTGTGGTGTAGGTCCGCGGCTATAGCTCCATTTCGAACCCTAGCCTGGAAACTTTCTAAAACAGTGATTCTCAACTTATGCTGCACTTTAGAATTCCCTGGGAAATTTTCAAATGTTCAGATTTGTAGCTCCCAACCACAAAGATTCTAACTTAATTGGTCTTGGGTAAGTCCTAGGCACTGATAGTTTTTAAAGCCCTCCAGAGGATTTTGATCCTAGTATGCAATCTGGATTGGAAACCACTGCTGCAGATTGTTCCCTAGAATGGAGCTCATTTCATCTCTTCCAGCTGGGTCCACAATACTCGAGTTATGTTTAATCATATCTCTAACTTTTATAGTTTTCCCAAATTACCCCCTCCTCTTAGTTTTGAGTTTCTTAGTTTTGTTCCTAGCTGACAAGCAGATTTTCCTTTTTTCTTTTCTGCACTCACAGATTCAAAAAATACACAATTTTCCATGGGTTCTTGGAGAAGCAAATTACTCTTTTCAGTTTTTATTATTGCTACTTAAACTCAGCTTTACAAACTTCTGAGCCCCCATGGTGGATGTGTTTAAACTAGAGACTCTGTGGGTACTACAAGAGACTGCATTTCCAGATCTGCTTCCTAATGGACTTCCTCCCAACAATTTTGTTGGCTCTTCCCACCCACCCTTTTCACAATAGCCCTCTTCCACTTTACAAACAAATTGCCCTCTCTCCCAAAACTTACAATATCTAATATTTCCGGGGGGTAAAACCTCCCAACTATTGAAACGGGTGAAGATTTTTTCGGTAAATAATCAGAGCACTATAAACTACCACAGATCATCCTATCTTTTGCATTACTAAATATATTTGATAAACATGAAACGTGCCATAAGAAAGGATATTTTAGTTCACACTGGTAAGGACTGAACTCAAATATATTGTAAAATAAGGGCATTGAGAGTGTTAACAATTTTCTTCTAACTACTTTACTTCTGTCCCATGACTATTCTGAAATAGTCACAAACACAACTCTTGAGGAAAAGGCTGGAGAGGGAGATTTTGTAAAAGAGTCATAAGAGATATGCTAAATATGACTCACATATTAAAATGTAAGCAGTTCCTATCAGCTCTTTCAATATTCAGTTAGGATGTGACATTAGCTAGAAAGCAAAACACCTTTAATCAGCTGAAGAAATACAATTTAGTCATTTAATCAGCTGAAGAAATACAATTTAGTCATTTGATATATTTTATTTTTCATTTTCATACTCTCCCAAAATTGTCAAAGTGAACAACTGAGCAATAAGCCACACACAAGGCAAGTGTTTTTTTTTCTTCTATTTTGCTTTTGCCCTAAAAATAGTTTTTATAGATCACTAGCTGTTGGCAAATAACTTCAGTGGAATTGATAAATTTGAATGGCATTCTATAACTAAACTCATTCAGTACCAACTTCATGTTTACTTAGGATTTATTCAATAAAAAAATACAGAAACAGAACTGATGTTTAATTCTGTCTCATTCTAGAAGTAAATTAATTCATGACTCTGCAGATAATTGAATGATGGTTTTGAAAAAGCCTTAACTCTATTCACTTCATTAAGGATAGACTTTCAATACATATTTTAACTTTATTTCAAAATTTTAATTTGGTTTAATAATTATTCATCAAATTATGTAATATATATCATATGTGCTGATTTTATTAATTTTGTGTTAATAACTGCAAAAAATAAGAGAGGGCTTTTTTTAATATTCTTCAAGGGGACGTACAAGCATGAAATGAAAAATCCACAAAAAAAATAAAACGTGTAAAAACACTCCTATAAACCACATTTTATAGTGCATTAGTGGATGGTGCACCATCATAATTTTGACTGGAAATCAGAAGACAAAAACAGAGAGCTCTTTCACCAGCTGATTATGGGTAATTATGAATGCAGTATAAAATCCCAGGCATTTATGCACTGAGAGCTCACATGCAAAGCCTCAAGGCAGGACATGCCTAATGGCTAGACCCTATAACAATGTTTCTCTGGTCCCTCTGATGGCTATCTTAGAAATGTCTCTGAAGAATGTTCTGTTTATGACTTCAAATGCCTGTCCCATTTACAATATGACACTCTACTTGTTGTCTTGAGAATTTTAGGACTCAGCAGCATTCCAATGGTTCCAAATCCTGATTATTGCCACACCTACAGGAGCACAAAGGCCTGAGACCATCCTGGTGGCTCTGGTAAACCAGATCAGAACCTGGAATGAGTTTGCATCCACCGACTTTGCAACTCTTCAAAGGAAGTATTTTTGAGTTTTTGAGGAACTGCCTTTTGACTGAGGCTTTCACTGGGCAGCACTGCAGAATTCTTCAATCTGATGAGCCCATGCACAGCTGCTTCTGTCTGGTGTGGCAGATGGCACACCCTGTCTCTACCAGTATGTCTCCCTAGTGCTGTAATTCCATTCTCAGTGTGGCCCTATTATGTCTCTTTTGAATTTCCAGAGATGCTTCAGGAGCCATTTTAGCTTGTGACATGTCAACGTTTATCCTCTCATGCTGAAGTAATTACTATGGCTGTCCTGTTAAAATTCACTCTTAATTATAGGCTGATAGTATCATCTGTTTCCGTGGAACATTATCCAGAAAAAGGACTATAGGACTAAAACAGAGGGACACTTTTAAGATTCTGGAATTGGTGGGCTGATAGAATGAAATCCAGAGGACTAAAGCTTTAAAGAAAGCTACAGGCAGGCCCAGACTTCTGTATCTTGTAGAGCCCATGCGTGGCCAGATGCCAACACCATCCTCATCAGATTGCACTTTGTGTTTCGAAAAAATAATGTCTTTACTTCCCTGTCCTTGGGGAAAGAAGCAGCTTTTATTATCTGGCAAACACTTCTGGTACTGAACTATTTACAGAACTGCTGAATTAATCTGTTCTCTCTCATCCTTCAGGTGTCTAAATCTCAGAGACCAACCAGTGCTGGGTCAAAGCCGGGAAAAGGGATTATCTCTGTCCTGAACAAACAGGAATGCAACCAATTTCCTCAAGTGAAATGACCTGATCCTTAGTGGAGCTGTGTCAGCCAATGACCCCCCCTGAGCAGCAATGTTGCCCAGGGAGGAAAACTTCCCAACCTCACGGCCTCTCTGACTTCTCCCTGATGAGCAGGCTGCTGATTTTGCTCTAGATAAGTTCAGGAGTATGGGGCATCAAAGATGCAATATATATGTGAGACTATGATATTACTGCTTTGCCTCCAGTTGCAATGAAGAGTGGTGTTACTGAAAGTAAATGGATGCCTGCTCAAAAAGTTAATAAATAAAAACAGAAAGGTAGTCTCCATGCAACGCTCCCACCAAATTGTCTGTGATGTAATTTATTATTATCATGTAAACAAAAAGCTTGAACTATCTTTTTTGTTATTGTTTGCAAATCTAAGGAGAAGAGAGTGGTAATTTGTGACTTTCAGTATGTATTTGATGGCTTATGAAATTCATCAGGCCTTCATAGTCATTGATATTTATGAATATTATTTGTCTTTTTATTAGTGATCTTTTGGAGATTTTCTAATTGATTTCTATGCCTTTTAAAATGATTCCTTTTAGAGAACCCAGAAATAAGCCCATGAATTTATGGTCAATTAGTCTGTGACAAAGAAGGCAAGAATATGCAATGGAGAAAAAGACTGTCTCTTCAACAAGTAGTATTGGGAAAAACTAGACAGCTAAATGAAAAAGAATGAAATTAGTACACTCTCTAACACCGTATACAAAAATAAACTTGAAATGGATTTTAAGACCGATACTCTAAAATTCCTAGAGGAAAATATAGGAAGAACACTCTTTGATAAAATTGTAGCAATATTTTTTTGGATCCATCACCTAAAGTAAAGGAAATAAAAGCAAAAATAAACAAATGGGACCTAATTAAACTGAAAAGTTTTGTGCAGCAAAGGACGCTATCAACAAAACAAAAAGACAACCTACTAAATTGGAGAAAACATTTGCAAATGATATGATAGATTTGTGATTAATATCCAACATATATAAACAGTTCATACAGCTCAACATAAAAATAAAATAAAATGGACAGAAGACCTAAACAGATATTTTCCAAAGAAGACATACAGGTGGCCAACAGGCATGTGAAAAGATGTTCACCATCATTATTCATCATGGAAATGCAAATCAAAACCACAATGAGGTATCACCTCACAGCTGTCAGAATGACTATCTTCAAAAAGAACACAAATAGCAAATACTGGCGAGGATGAGGAGAAAATGGAATCTCTGTGCACTATTGGGGGGGAATGTAAATTGGTACAACCACTGCGGGAAACAATATGGAAGTTTCTCAAAAAACTAAAAATGGAGCTACCATATACAGCACAGCAATTCTATTTCTGAGGATATATCTGAAAGAAACAAAAACACTAATTCAAAGGGATACATGCACTCCAATGTTCATTACAGCTTTATTTACAATTGCTAAGATATAGAAGCAAACTAAGTGTCCATTAGCAGATGAATGGATAAAGATGTGGTACATATATACAATAGAATATAACTCCATCATAAAAAAGAACAAAATTATGCCATTGTAGGAATATGGGTGGACTTAGAGGGCATTATACTGAGTGAAATAAGTCAGACAGAGAAAAACAAATACTGTATTATATCACTTATATA
This sequence comes from Catagonus wagneri, assembly GCA_004024745.2. Taxonomy (NCBI): domain Eukaryota; kingdom Metazoa; phylum Chordata; class Mammalia; order Artiodactyla; family Tayassuidae; genus Catagonus; species Catagonus wagneri. The sequence continues at coordinate 3,171,254 of PVHT021183693.1, read as the reverse complement.
TGGAATTTTAAAAATACAACAAACTAGTGAATATAACAAAAAAGAAGCAGACTCAGATGTAGAGAATAAACTAGTGGTTACCAGTAGGGAGACGAAAGGGGGCAAGGGCAATCAAGATATGGGTTGTGCATTAAAAGACCCAAACTACTAGGTATAAAATAAACTACAAGAATACATGCAGGGAATATAGCCAATATTTTCTAATAACTATAAATGGAGAATTAACTTTAAAAATTGTCATTATATTGATAAAATAAAATTGTTACCTCCTTCTTTAGTTCAGTAATATTTGGATCTAGCTTGTGAATTTATGTATTGACTTTATTTTTTAAATTATCTTGTTTATTAATTTATTTTGAATTACTAAAAAATATTCCTGCAAATCCTAGCCATATTTGGTTGTATTTCTTAAAACATTTACTGTTCAAACTTAATAAATTTATCTTTAAAACATATGATTTAATGACATAGACAATAAATTCTGAATTTTTCCCTAGACACTTTTTCCAAGATACATTCAACATATTTTATGTATTTTTAAATTATTTATTTATTTTTATTTTTGCTATTCTAGGGCTGCACCCACAGCATCAGAGCATATGGAGGTTCCCAGGCTAGGGGTCTAATTGGAGCTAGAGCTGCCAGCCCACACCGCAGCCACAGCAACGTGGGATCTGAGCCGCATCTGCAACCTACACCACAGCTCACAGTAACACCGTAACCTTAACCCACTGAGCTAGGCCAAGGATCAAACCTGCATCCTCATGGATCCTAATCAGTTTCCTTAACTGCTGAGCCAAAAAGGGAACTCCTGTTTTTTAATTTTTTTTTTTTTTTGTCTTTTTAGGGCCACAGCCATGGCATATGGAAGTTCCCAAGCTGATGGTCGAATCATACTTGCTACTCCCTGCCTACACGACAGCCACAGCAACACCAGAAGCGAGTCCCATCTGTGACCTACACCATTGTTCATGGCAACACCAGATCCTTAAACCGCTGAGCAGGGCCCGGTGTCAACACACATCCTCACGGATACTAGTCAGGTTCCTTACCACTGAGCCACAATGGGAACTTCTTCAACATGTTTTAATGTGTAGTATTTTATGAGAGTTTTTGAGCTACTTTCTGATTTGGTTTTGATGTTCACTTATCCTGAGTTAAGTGTGATTTTCTATTTGTTAATTTTAAGGCATTACATTTTTTATTCTGCAAATTTCTAGTTTTATTTAACAATGACCTGAATATGTTAAAGTAGAAAAAGAAATAAAATTAAAAATTTGACTTTATTAAATTAAAAAATAAAAAAAAACATTTTTTTAAAAATAGGAAACAGTTGTTATATATCTGGCAAGCTAATTTACATAGGAAAAAGGGAGAAAACACAAATACATAAAATATCAAAAATTAAGGGAAAAGTAATCATAGTTACTAAAGAAAATATATGAATTAAAATTTGCTCAACTTCTTGCAGTTAAAATGAAAAACAACAATAACAACAACAGCAACAACAACAACCAGGTTAATTGGATGAGATTTTATAAATATAATTACCCTAAAGTGAGAGAAAACTATAAAGAAAATAGAAACTTACTATTATGGAAAACATGCATCATATTGCCCAAAGCAATAATCTTCTCAAAAACACTGAATCCAGATAACTTCATAAAAGAATTCTACCAAAACAAATCTGTACAATACAGATGAATGTAATGCCATTTAAAAATATCTAGAATATATTCAAAAGAGGAAGAGGAAGTTTCATGTTTTTATAAACAATTTTGCAAAAACGGAAAATTATAGATCAATCTCAATATACATAAATCTTTTAAAATATTGGCAAAAGACAATACTAAGAAAACACTGGGTACATCCTCAGTAAATTAGGAATACAATTAAAGGATACCAGTTGTTTGTTTAACAATTTTTCCAAAAGTTCTATTCACCAATATTAGAAAAAGAAAAAAATTTTAGAAACATAAAACGTGTAATATGGTTTAATAAAATTGATTTTGGAAATTATACACTTGATAACTAGAAAATCCAAGATAGTTGATTGGGAAACGTTTCTAATTGTGGTCGCCAACAGGGTTCAATGGATAAAGAAGATTTACATGACCCAAAAATCAATACCTATGATTTTATGGTTTAGTGAAGGAAAAAGATACAATATAGGAACAGCAAAAAAAAAGTAAGGATATTTATCGTAGCCCAAGGGTGCCTTATGACAAAGGTTCAGCAAAGCCAGCTACAGGCTCTTACCTCAGGAAGGGCCACAGGGAAGCACTTTATTTCTCAGATCAGCAACTACCGGCTTGTGCACAAAACATCTCAAATATAATTTAACACAGCAAATGTATAGATGTTGTAAATCCAATAATATTTAAATCTGACTGGTACACACAAAAAGTAAAATTTAATCAAAGAATTATAAAGAAAGAGTTGGCATGGCATGATAAATGGCATATCTGGATGGACATTGATGAGAGGTATATTATTAAACCTATGTAAAGGAAAAATCAAATACCAAAAGTATCCCAGTTCAAACTTTGAAGTGTTTTTTCTCAAAAAATAATACTGAATCATAAAATGGCATAAGATGATAAAACCTCAGAAGCCCTCTTTGTCAGTTTTTTAACATTCCATTTGAGAAGACTGAGATCCACCACTCATACAATTTACTTGGGCAGAAAACGCCAGGATTATGGATGGGCCATCATCCCCAGCAGGCTCTGCATGTGCAGAGCAGAAACACTGAACTTGTCTTTCAAAAAACACCTTGATTCTTTTTGTAATAAAATGTTTATTTCATAATGGAGTTTGTCTCATTCCTTATTTTTAATCTCAAAATCTCCTTTAACTCTATTATTATATGCATTTTATAGAAGATAAGGCAATGTGCTCAAAATTATATATTTCTAATTTTAGAGTTTCTAGGCCATGAGAGAAATTTGTGTTTATCTTAAGGAATAGAATGTGAAGCAAAGGCAATTAGCAACTATTATTACTTAACAATAAAAATAATGACATGTTTTTTACCTGATATGTTAATTCAAATACTCTACTAGCTTGTGAAGGATACATCATTCCTTAAATCTTAAATATTTCTTATTTATTCCCTAATAAATATTCCGTAATTTTTTTGAGATTTGGAAAAATAGAAGCAGAGAAAATAAGGAAAAGCTCATAAATCAAGACAGATTTATAAAGAATTATATTATTTGAAAAAAGAATTATATATTTGAATAATTATGATTGAGGAATAATTGTCAGTTAAAATAATTATATCTTTCACTTTTAGTGAAGAGAGAATCTATTGCTTCATTTTAATTCTCCTTCTGAGAAACCGAACAGCTGCCTTCATCATACTTACTACATTTCCACCTCCTCAACCTCAGGGGTGAATACATTTTTTTTCAGACATTTAGATCCATCTGTTTATTCTCTGGTTAGCATAAAGTGAAAGAAAATGACTATAGCTTTTAGCATTCTATTCATCCCAAGATGGTGGTTTTTGTTTGTAGCTTGCTTATTTGTTTTTGACTAGCATTTGTTTTGTGTGTGACTGCAACCATCACCATGCCATTCAGTCAGGTGAGTTTCACCTTGGTTATTGTCTGTCACCTTTGGTACACTTTTCCTTAATTAAGCGTTTAATTTCCCAATCAGTTGTTCAGTCAGTCGAAAATATTCATTCATTTAATAACATTTATGATCTGGTAGATAATAGGGTCCTAGTAATAAAGAGTAAATAAAAAAATATACAATAGATAAGATCAGCCATTTATTCCATTCTCAATAATCATTAAAAAAATGAAGCTACTCAGCCATACCAAGTCCAAATTAAATCCTATAGTTATATTTATTATAATTTTATGAAAAGACATGTTAATTATAAATTAAATATTGAAATTGCAATACAAATAAAATAAAAACACAATCATCTGAATCATTATTTCTTTATTTTCCTACCAGAAAATACATATTATATTGTTTGGTTCTGTTATGTTATTTTCTTTCATTCCTAGAATAGGTCTATTTCCACTTAAATTGTTTATAAATTGACTCAAAGGGCGTAAATTAAAGGATTACTTCATGCAGTCTAAAAAGAAAGAAAGGCTAATTTAAGCCCTGAAGATATTTACATCTTCTATATTATGTGAGAATTAATCCTATTTGATGCAATTTGATCTATCAAATTATTCAGGTAAGAGTAAGAAATGTTAATGGGGAAATTATATTTGTAATTTCTCCTGGAGGTTTGTCTTGCTTGGTGTGTGTTTTAATAGAAATGTCTAAATTATAAAAGCATTTAATTTTTCTCTACTTTATTAAGGCACATTGAGTATTAATATTGGCCGTTCTTAAAAATAGACTAAATAAGCCCATTAGAACTGATTTATGAAACATTTTAAATGCTTATGCTAAAAATAATAGACCTACTAATAACTTCCATAGTCCAGGCCCTAATCCCCAAACCTATGACAGTTACCTTCAGTGGCAAAGGGTGGGGGCTTTGCTGAGGTAATTAAGTTTAAGTCTGGGACAAAGAGAAGCTGGAGTTAGGTGTGTTCAATCTGATCACACAAGTCCTTAAAAGAGGATAATGTTTCCTTTTTGTGATTAGAAAGAGAAATGATAATAGAATATGGTTCACTGTGATATTACCTTACTGATTTAGCAGCTGGAGGAAGTGGGGTTGGATGGTTACAAGCCAAGGAGAGCCTGAAGCCTTTGGGAGATAGAAGGGTTGGGGAGATTTTTTTTCCCCTAGAGCTTCCCCAAAGGAACACAGGTCTGAGGACACTGTGATTTTAGCCCAGTGACCCTGTGTCAGACAACTCCTTACACTACTAGAAGACAATACATTTGTGTTGTTTTAAGCCCCTAAGTTTGTGGTAATTTGTTGGAGCATTAATGGAAAACTAATATGCTAGGTAAGAGGAAAATTAAAATTATTTGTACTTTACTGCTGTCTCTTTGCTCTTAACTTTTAAAAGGAAATGGTGCATGTTTAAGTACATGTGTGTATTTAGTAGACATGGAGGAAATGTTTATAAACAAAGACAGGCTTTGTGAATTGTGTTTAATGGTTTCTTAAAGTTCTAAAAATATCAGAATGGACAAAAGGGAATAGTTAGAAGACTTAAAAGCTTTTATAAATCGGGATTTGCTAAAGCTTTTAACAATAAAGTGCACGTGAGTAATTTCTAAGCAATGCTTACCAAGAGGGTGTCTCTTACTTTTCTACAAACCAAATTTCAAGACCAAGAATCATTAACAAAATCCCTTCAACTGCCACTGAAATCAACTTTACTTTGAAGCATCTGCCTGTCCTTGTGTGTAAATTTCAGGTAAGTGCCCTCATATGGTGAGGACCTTTTTCATCTGTAATAACTTTCTTTAGATAGTTCTAAAAGAGCAAATTAAAAAAAAAATATGTACTGACTTTGTGAAGAGCACAGAAAACCAAGAGGGTTGAATCAGTCTTCCCACAAGAAGTCTTTTCTTCCCTTATACTCAAAGGTTACTGACTGATTTTTTTTTTAACTATCTTAATGGTTTCTCATCTCTTGCTGCTTCTTCACTTAGTCAAATGATATCTGTCTTTTGATTACAGTTATTTTGTTAAACATAACACTGAATATATATATAAAACACATTAATTGAGCATCTATTATACATAAGGGTCTATCTCAGGCACTGGGATAAATAGATACCTTAAGAAAAAAGGGAAAAAAGCCCTCTTATCATGAAACTTGCATTGTAATCACTAGAAAAAGTAAGACACTTAAGTGAAATGTCTATTTAAGACAGCATGAAAGGTATGGGAGAAAAATAAAGTAAGGAGAAGAGCTAGGGAATTCTGGTGGGAAGAGTGCTTGGAAGTCTGAATACAGTGATCAGAGAAGGTGACATCATTTTTTTTTTTTAATTGGTTGGCAACACCCACAGCATGCAGAAGTTCTAGGTCCAGGGAGCAAACCAGAGTCACAGCAGTGACAACACCCTGCAGTTATACTGTTGGCCACCAGGGAAGGTGGCATCTGAGCAAAGAGATGAAAGATCTGAGGGAGGGATCTATGCAAGAAATCTGGAAAACTCCAGGAACATCAAAGAGCCAGGGTAGCTCAAGCAGACAGAGAAGGGAGAATAGTGGTAGAAGCCAATGCTGACTGGTTGTGGACGGCACACAACTGAAACCTTAGTGTTCTCATGTTATGGCCCCTTCCAGGACCATAAGGGACCCTAGAAAAGTCTTCTCAGCATTATATGTTCTGTGATGTTTGTGCAGTTCATTAGCTTTTTAAAATCAGTAAATTGTTTTGTTTTGTTTTAATTCTATGCCACACCCACAGCACATAGAAGTTCCTGGGCCAGGGATTGAATCCGAGCCACAGTTGAGACCTACACTGCAGCTGTGGCAACTCTGGATCCTCTAACCCACTGCACCAGGCCGGGGATCAAATCCAAACCTCTGTAGTGAACTGAGCTGCTGAAGTCAGGTTCTTAACACACTGCACCATGGCAGGAACTCCTAAAATTAGTAAATTGTGATTTATGACCTCATTCTGAGACAGACTGGGACCTGCGACGTGGAAAAATTTGCTCTAGAGCTTGCGCCTAGACAAATATCTCCCCAAGCAACAAAATATAAAGAAACTACAGGGGACTAAAAACACCTGTGTGCATTTGCAGTTGGGGCAAATTATGGATGACGAGATACAAAAAGACAAAAAAATCCAACTCCCACTTCTGAGGAGCCAGGAGCAAAAACAGGGCAGTGCGCTTGCACCCTCCACAGAGCATCACCAAGGGGGTGGGCAGACTACCTAAGCCACCCCTTGGGAAGCGAGCAAGAGAACCTGTTACTTGTTTGTGCTCCCTCCTGCTGCAGCAGGAGCCCCAGTAAAGGCTTACCTGATTTCTTGTCTGGCATCTTACCAATTTATATTAAGGAGGCTGAGAACTCTGGACTATAACAATTCTAAGGAAATATATTCCCATTTGTATCGGAATTTGTATTTGTAATTGATTATACTGATACTTAAAGAAAATATTCAGTTCATTCAAAACCTGGGAACCCCTGCCTAGGAGGTGCTAGCCAAGAGATAGGGAAGGTTAGTGGCGGTAAAGAGTGGAGATTATGAAGCAGGAATGTACTTACTTTTTTTTAAAGTTTTACTGAAGTATGGTTGATTTACAATGTTATGTTAATTTCTTCTGTACAACAAAGTGATTCAGTTGTACCTATACACATGCACTTATCTTTAAATGCTCTGCTTAGTGCATCACATAATGTAATAAATCCTATGCTCCTCCAATCAGGAGAAAATGATGACAATGCTGGTAAATGTGGTGCCACACAAAAGTAAGGGAGCAGATGGGGTTTTCAATTACAATTTAGAATTAGAAAGTATAATCTCTTATTCACAAAATCTTACAAATCCTTTAAAGAAGTTAATAGGAATACTGGTTGAACCAATCTAGCCAACCTGGCAGGCACTGAGGACAATACAATGAAAACAATAAATGATGCCGATTGCAGCCAGGAGAGTCAGCAAACCTAAATCTTAAGCTGATACTACGATTGAAAAATGTTTTTGATGGTTGCATGTATGTTTCTTTATTCTTAAAGAGTCAGCAAACAGCTGTTTTATTATACAGTACGAACCCAGATCTGAAATTTGACAAGAAAGTCAGCAAAAAATAAATTTAAGAGTGGATTTTCATACCTAAGTGTACACAAATCAAATGTTCTGCATTCTGCAACTAACAGTAGCTGGAATGCAAAAACAATACATAACTCTGGGAGACTCGGCCAGCTTATCTTGTGAGGTTTTCAAATGTGCTTCCTTTTGCTTTAAATCCTATTTGCTTCACTTGATTAAAAAAAAAATGTCTGTAAAAGGAACAGAAAATGTATACACTGCCAAATGATACTGAGTGAGACCATTTTGAGATTTTCAGTGTTATCAAATATAGGAAAGAATATTGTCAGCAACTCAATACAAACTCTGTCAAGATTAAAATCTCTTCTCATTTCAGAGAGAAATAGTATAACAAATCATTTTTTGGATTTATATTAAGGAAGTGAATCTCTCTCTCTCTCTATGTATATATTCACATACAAACACACACATACATATATAACACATATATTGAGATGACATCTTTACTATTTTTTTATATATACTGTAAAAATAACCTATGAAATCTATTAAATTTTATGAAACTCTGCAGAAATAGAATTTGACTTCCTGTAAACTATAATTATTTCAAAATGAAAAAATTTACAACATATTTAATTGAAAAAACATCAAGGAAATCTGTACATTCTGAGAAAATTTAATAGCAAAATAGTTTATCCTATTGCTAATGGTCTGTGGGTATTCTACCTTTTCTTTTGTTAATTTTGGTAATTCATATATCCATAGCATCATAATGCCTTTATTTAAAAATGTTAACATAGTCTCATCTATTTTTAAATGCAATATGAATTATTCCTTTGAGGAAAATGAAATATAAATTATCCTCAGAGAGTGAATTCAGCCTTTAGATCTTTAACCTTATATTTTATAATACAAAACATGGTAGTAATTAAATGAAGGTAAACAACAAATAATGCTAAAGAAGGGTATAATACTGTACTTGTACTCATCAATAGAATCTAAACATACATTAACTTTAATTTGATGGTCACTAAAATATATTCATGTGTGCATATTCTTTTAAGGTAGTCACAGAAGAACTTTTGTATTTAGCAAGTGAAAATTATGCCATGGTTTCAGAATTTTATATTCATTTTTTAGGGAGAGAGAGGAAAATAATTTCAAGAAACACATTGAGTAAAAAGGAGCAACTTTGTAATAGGACAACCCAGCAAGTCTTTAGAAAGGAAACAATAGCAAAGAGAAATCCATATTTAGAGTTTCAATGGAAAAGAACTGTAACCGTCTTGAACACTCTAGTCTCAGCACAGATTTAAAATTCTCATCTGCCCCAGCCAGAGTGTTCCCTGATGGCTGCTCCCTGCTGACTACACAAGGCAATTTTGGTGGGGAGTATAGGGAGGGGTCTTAGCTTACTCAAGTATAAAATTATTCATCTCACCAACTTCTGAAAAAAAAAAAACAAAACAGGAAAACAACAGTCCCTGATAAGGATTTTGTTCTCAATAAAAATACGCTGAATGAAAACAAAATGACGATTTGCTAGATAAAGCAAACCTTATGAATATGAATGCAATATTTATGTTATCATAAAGTATGAAGTTAATCTTGGAATGTAGCTTTAAACAAGTCCACTAAAGGAGAAAGATGGTTACTGAACCCTTCTGAATTAACAAAATGAAAACAAAACTTATTTAGTGGAGGATGGAATACATTTTGAGCAGGGAAATATGAAAATAAATAAATGAACTGGATTATTCATTATTTATGTCCATAACTAAGAAAAAATCATAATTACAATTATATTTTTGATTCGAGAATTTAACACTTTTTTAGGTTTAGTCACTAATATAAACTGATTCATTTCTTTAAGTTTGTTAATAAATGTGTGATTGGCTTATTTCTAGGTGCAAGTAAGAAATGGGATTCTACTTTTGAAATTACATTTCAGTTTGAATTAAAACCTTCATGTTTATTGGAATAGTCTGAGCATCTTGGCCAGAGGCCAGTTTTCTTTGTCGTGTTTTAAATCATCAGTATGGGGAATAGGAGATGCAAACAGAATACATTAAGGAGGTAGGGAGTATTTTACTAAGTACAAATGAACTTTAGTCTTATTCTGCCATATAATTCCAAAAATTATTTAGCCTAACATTTATTAATATATTTTGTCCTAAGCAAAAGTCAATGATATGAGACACTATGTTGAATATGGATGGAAAACAGAGCAAAATCAAAGAAAAAAATGCACAAGTAAAAATGTGTCTTTGTGTTCTTCCGTTAGAAGCAGTATTTTCTAGTGGTTAAAGTGTAGGCTGTTAAGTCAGGCTATTTCAGTTTGAATCTCTCTTCTGCTCCTTGACAGCTGTGGGGTTTGCATGTTACTTCACCTCCTTGTACCTTAGTGTCCTCAACTGTGGTGCATAGACAGTTATAGACCTACCTCATTGATATGATGTGAGGACTTAAAGAATTAAAAAAAAAAAAAAGGTAAGCACTACTCATAAAATGCATCACAGACCTGTGCTGATCTGCAGGCTGTTAACAGTCTCTGATTGACTACAGAATTTTAGAGTAAGCATTAGAAATTTTATAGAAATTTTACAGAATAATTTTGGCTATTAACCATAATAATGATTAAAAATAGGTTTTATTCTCTCTTTTAAAATTTCATTTTCAAATAATGTGTTTTGTATTTTACAGAAGCATTAGCTTATGATGTATTCCATGTTAACTATAAAATCAAAAAAACAGCCTTTACCCTAAAATATTTTGAGTTAATATTCTGATCTAAAATTCTTAGAAAAATGCTTTGCGTATAGTAAGTGTTCAATGAGAACATTAAGAAAATAAAGGAAAAAAAATTCACCTGTGCTACTAAAACATCTATTATAGATAAACAACCAAGACCTATAGTAGATAATATCACACATTTCTCACTTTCCTGCACAACATGACTGTCCATGATGTTCAGCAAAGATCAACCAATGCTTCATTCAACTACTTTTCTCTGCTTTCAGATAATTACTAATCTCTCACCACATTCCTATGAATCCTTGATATTAACCAGCTCTTAAAAATGAAGCAAATAAAGTTAGTTCCTGTGAGTCTTTAGAATATTATTATTTGAAAGGGTGACAATTTATAGACTTATAGAAACTTTAAATTCCACTTTGGGAGTTCCCGTCGTGGTACAGCAGGAATGAATCTGACTAGGAACCATGAGGTTGTGGGTTCGATACCTGACCTCGCTCAGTGGGTTAAGGATCTGGCATTGCCGTGAGCTGTGGTATAAGTCACAGACATGGTTTGGATCTGGCATTGCTATGGCTGTGGTGTAGGCCCGCGGCCACAGCTCTGATTAGCCCCCTAGCCTGGGAACCGCCATGTGCTGTGGGTGCAGCCCTAAAAAGCAAAAAATAAAAAAATTAAAAAATAAAACCTAAAATTAATAAATTCCACTTTGGAACTCATTACATTTTTATTAGTATGACTTTTATATTTTAAAAGTAACATGTGATCATAAAATCAAAGTGTTACAGAAGTCTATAGATAAGTAAATAACAGCACACTTCAACTTACCAAACCCATACCCAAAGTGCCACAGTGCCCTATTGCTAGCAGGTTGGAATGAATTCTTCTAGGCATTTGGAAGCCTCCAGATCATGTTTGGTTTTGGTTTAATAAATGAAATCCATTATATAAATTCAGCATAATTTTTTCCCAAGTAGAATAATAAATGTATTAGGGAATTAAATAATTACATTATAGGTGTGTTCTTGACAGTTTCTAGTAAAGAGTTAGCAATCTGTGTTGTCATTTCTTATTTTAATGACATGATTCTTATTATTATCACTATAATTACCATGGTTGTTTTATTGTAGATCTTTCAATATCAGAACACATGAATATATTGGCATTTTTACTGTTCTACCAAAAGTGTCTGATTCATGCATAATTATCAATACTGAAAATTATCCACCTTCTTTAAATATGGACCACTGTAACTGATAATCTAGTTTTGCATTCTTTCTGATCATTTTTGCTACTTTATTTCTTCCATGTCTAGCCCACTCTATCTGTTGATCACATCGTTAGCCTATTTTTAAAATATTTTCTCCCTCATGATACTGTTCTCTCTTAATCTCCTTCTCTTTATAACTTTCCTGTGTATCCTGAGTAAGGTGTGAAGGATTATATTTATAGCAATTCATTAATGAAAACTATCAAAATAAGGTTTATTATACATGGGCCAGTTTCTCCATAGTGATTGATCTTAACAGTAAAAAGAGAGACATACTGTGTCTGCTGGTGATAAGCAATAGAAGGTACACACTGCAGCCTATGCAATATGCTTGCCCAAACTGAACTTATGTATCATGAAGCCTCTAAATGTAACTACCAGTTTATAGGAAACACAAGGAATAGATGAAAGTATTAGGTGGTGATTAATGAAGCAAAATCCATTAACAGGAAAGTCTGTGGTGTCAATGATCTGATTGTTCACAAAACGTTATAAATATTAAATGATTTAAGCAATATGTCAACCAAATGTAAGGTCTGGGGTCTTTTTTTAAATCTTGATTTACCCAAACTAAATGTAAAGTACCAAAAATCTGTGAGACAGTTGAAATATGAATGATGATGCAATATAAAATGACATTAGGTGTGATAATGATATCATTACCAGATTTAAAATATTGTGTATTGAAGACACAGATAAATACTGACTTATTACAGATAAAATGACACATACAGATTAAAAGTGAGGGGATGGGAAAAAACATTTCATGCCAAAGGATAAGACAGGAAAGCAGGAGTTGCAATACTCATATCAGACAAACAGACTTTCAAATGCCATAAAGAAAAAGAAGGACACTATTTAATGGTAAAAGGATCCATTTAAGAAGAGGATATTATAATCGTCAATATTTATGCCTCTAATATAGGAGCACCCAGATACCTACAACAAACACTAACAGACATAAAAGGAGAAATTGATGGGAATACAATCACAGTAGGAGACTTTAACACCCCACTCACATCAAAGGACAGATCCTCTAGACAGAAAATCCGTAAGGCAACAGAGATCCTAAACGATCCAATAGAAAAGTTAACCTTAATCAACATTTTCAGGAAATTACATCCAAAAAAAATCAGAATATACATTCTTCTCAAGTGCACATGGAACACTCTCAAGTATCGATCACATACTGGGGCACAAAGCTAACCTCAACAAATTTAAGAGTATAGAAATTATTTGAAGTATCTTCTCTAACCACAACCGCATGAAACTAGAAATCAACCACAGGAAAAAAAATGAGAAAAAACTAAGTACATGGAGACTAAACAATATGCTACTAAAAAATGAATGGGTCAATGAGGAAATCAAAAGGAAAATTAAAAAAATACCTTGAGACAAATGACAATGAAGACACAACCACTCAAAATCTATGAGATGCTGCAAAAGCACTGCTCAAAGTGAAATTCATAGCAATACAGGCCTTCCTCAGAAGAGAAGAAAAAAATCTCAAATCAACAACTTAACCCATCACCTAAATGAACTAGAAAAAGAACAAACAAAACCTAATGTCAGCAGAAGGAAGGAAATCATAAAGATCAGAGATGAAATCAATAAAATAGAGATTCAAAAAACAATAGAAAAATTCAATAAAACCAAGAGCTTTGAAAACGTAAGCAAAATTGATAAACCTCTGGCTAAACTCACCAAGAAGAGGAGAGAAAAAATCCAAATAAACAAAATAAGAAGTGAAAAAGGAGAAAGCACAATGGATATTGGATAAATACAACAACTCTAAGAGAATACTATGAACAATTGTATGCCAACAAATTTGACAACCTAGAAGAAACGGACAACTTTCTAGAGTTTTTACAGCCTGCCAAAACTGAATCAAGAAGAAATAGACCAACTGAACAGACCAATCACTAGAAATGAAATTGAACATGTAATAAAAACATCATCTACAAATAAAAGTCCAGGACCAGATGGCTTCACAGGCGAATTCTACCAAACATACAAAGGGGAACTTATAGCCATCCTCCTTAAACTTTTCCAAAAGGTTGGAGAAGAGGAAACACTCCCAAAGACAAAGATACCACCAAAAAAGAAAACTATAGACCAATGTCTTTGATGAATATAGACACAAAAATTCTCAACAGAATTTTAGCTAACCAAATCCAACAGCATATAAAAAAGATCATACACCATGACCAAGTCAGATTCATGCCAGGTTCACAAGGATGGTTTAACATATACAATTCAATCAATGTTATACACCACATTAACAAAAAAAAAGTAAAAAAAACACATGATCATCTCAATAGATGCAGAAAAAGCATTTGACAAAATCAAACATCCATTCGTGATCAAAACTCTTACCAAAGTGGGTAAAGAGGGAACACACCTTAACATAATAAAAGCCATTTATGACAAACCCACAGCAAATATAATACTCAACAGAGAAAAGCTGACAGCCTTCCCACTAAAATCTGGAACAACACAAGGATGCCCACTCTCACCACAGTTATTCAACATAGTGTTGGAAGTCCTAGCTGCAGCAATAAGACAAACAAAAGAAATAAAATGTATTCAAATTGGAAGAGAAGAGGTAAAATTTCACTCTATGCAGATGACATGATACTATATATAGGAAACCCTAAGGACTCCACACAAAAACTGCTCAAACTGATCAACGAATTCAGCAAAGTAGCAGGATATAAGATTAACATTCAAATTGGTTGCATTTTTGTATGCTAACAATGAAATGCTAGAAAATACCTTTTAAAATTGCACCCAAAAACATCAAATATCTGGGAATAAACCTGATCAAGGAGGTGAAAGATTTATATGCTAAGAACTATAAAACATTAATCATGAAATTAAAGAGGATTCAAAGAAATGGAAAGATATTCCATGCTCCTGGGTTGGAAAAATTAGTAAAAGCAGCCACACTATCCAAAGCAATCTACAGATTCAATATAATCCCTATTAGATTACACATGACGTTTTTCACAGAAGTAGAACAATCCAAAAACTTATTTGGAACCACAAAAGACTCAGAATTGCCAAAGCAATCCTGAGGAACAAAAACCAAGCAGGAGGCATAACTCTCCCAGAGTTCAGGCAATATTACAAAGCCACAGTAATCAAGACAGTGTGGTACTGGTACCAAAATAGACATATAGACCAATGGAACAGAATAGAGAACCCAGAAAAAACCCAGGCACCTATGGTTAATTAATCTTCAACAAAGGAGGCAAGAATATAAAATGGGAAAAAGAGAGTCTTTTCAGCAACTGATACTAGGACGATTGGACAGCCTAATGTAAATCAATGAAACCGGAACACGAACTTACACCATGCACAAAAATAAATTCAAAATGGCTTAAAGACTTAAATGGAAGATAAGACACCATCAAACTCTGAGAAGAGAACATAGGCAAAACATTTTCTGATAGCAAATTTACAAATGTTTTCTCAGGTCAGTCTCCCAAAGCAACAGAAATAAAAGAAAATATAAACTAATGGGACCTAATCAAATGGACAAACTTTTGCATAGCAAAGGAAACCATAAAAAAATAAAAAATACAACTTACAGAATGGGGGAAAATAGTTTCAAATGATGCAACTGACAACGACTTAATCTCTAAAATATACAAGCAAATTATACAACTCAAAAACAAAACAAAACAAAAAACAATCCAATGGAAAAATGGACAGAAGACCTAAATAGACATTTCTCCAAAGAAGATATACGGATGGACAACAAGCACATGAAAAAATGCTCAACATCACTGATTATTAGAGAAATGCAAAACAAAACTACTATGAGGTACCATCTCACAGTAGTCAGAATGGCCATCATTCGTAAGTCCACAAATAACAACTGCTAGAGAGGGTGTGGAGAAAAGGGAACCCTCATGCACTGTTGGTGAGAATGTAAATTGGTACAACCACTATGGAAAACAGTATGGAGGTATCTTAGAAAACTCTACATAGAACTACCATGTGACCCAGCAATCCCACTCTTGGGCATATACCTGGACAAAACTTTCCTTGAAAAAGACACTTGCACACACATGTTCACTGCAGCACTATTCACAATAGCCAAGACATGGAAATAACCTAAATGCACATCGACAGATGATTGGATTAAAAGATGTGGTCCATAAAAAAGAACAAAATAATGCCATTTTCAGCAACATGGATGGAACTAGAGACTCATAATAAGTGAAGTTAAGTCAGAAAGAGAAAGACAAATACCATACGATATCACTTATATCTGGGATCTAATATTTGGCACAAATGAACTTTTCCACAGAATATAAATTCATGGACTTGTAGAACAGACTTGTGGTTGCCAATGGGGAAGGTGAGGGAGTGGGATGGACTGAGAATTTGGGGCTAATAGATGCAAACTATTGCCTTTGGAATGGATAAGCAATGAGATCCTGCTGTATAGAATTGGGAAATATATCTAGTCACTTATGATGGAGCACGATGATGTGAGAAAAAAGAATGTATACATGTATATGTGACTGGGTCACCTTGCTGTATAACAGAAAATTGACAGAACACTATAAACCAGTTATAATGGAAAAAATAAAAATCACTATAAAAATTAACAAATGTTATGAATTAGCAAGTTTGTAGATGAAAAACCTGAGTGAAACAAATTATGCAAATTAGAATGAATATGAGATAACTTTATGAGTCAAAATTTTAAAAATTTTGAAGAGACTGTAAAGGAAATATTAATGCAGGGCTAAAGGGAATGTATATTAAAACGTGTGCCTGTAAAATGCATGTCATACAATATATGGTCTTGCGTTAAGTTTTTAAGGATGGACAGGATTTGAAGGGAAATAGTTTGTAATTTTAGGCACTGAGAATAATTAAAAAGCTCACAGAAATGAAATTAAGATATATTTGTGTGAGGAAGAGCCATAGTGATATGACTGTGCTTGATTTATCAAATTATTTATAGCCCTGAGCTGACCGTGAGAACATGGTGGGGAATAGATCGGGGCAGTGGGGAGGAAGCCAAAGGTATAATACCTTCTTGGTAATATATCTAGTGAACAAGAGACCGTAAATTAATTAGAAATGGCATGCAAGCTGATAATGCATATCAGTCTGGTTCTGGTCCACATCTCAAGTGCAGGAAAAATTTTAGAAAGCAAAGATGTTACCTTGACAGTGAATTGACCCTAGATACCCTCTAGCACCACTTACTTTGCAGAGCCTTAGAGGTATTCAGGCTTTGTTTGCCAGATATTTGAGAACTGTCAGCATGTTATGTTAGTTAAGTATTGCATTTCACTTTTTGGAAGACAACACGGGTAAAGTTTTTCTATCATATCAATGTGTTGAATTTTCTTTCTTTTTTTCTCTTTCTTTCTCTCTCTTTTGTTTTGTTTTGTTTTGTGGGGTATATTTTTAGTCTTAGGAAGCCTTATCATATATTCTTTATAACCTTATAATGCCTATAACTCTGTACACACATTTTTGGCCATTCGGTTGAACACCTTTATTTTTACAGAAGAGGAAGCTGATTCCCATATAGATTAGGAGAATTCTGCAGCGTCAGAAATCAAACCAGTAGGAGATCATGGCTTAACTCTTCCCGCTAAGTCCAAAAGAACAGAAGCCAGTGGCTTCCCATGTTCTTGACATACTTTATTTCCTCCTCTTGCTACAGCTCCACTGGCTCCTTCTGTCATTTATGGGGGGATCATCACAAATGGAGATGTTTCCAGAAGCAGAAATTTTAAGAGACTTTTTGAAATTGAACATACTGAAAAACTGTAGCCTACTCTGAAATACAATAGCTGGTGGTATACCTTTGAGATCAGCTATAACTCAGTTTGCTTCAGAATTTTTTTCAGAAGCATGAGAATCTCAAAGTAGACAACACAATATCAATTACAACAAATCCACAAAAGTATCTAACATAGAAGGCAAGTTCAACACCTGAATGAAAAGCACCTCCTAAAATATGCATGTTATTTGTACTAAATATTAAAGATAGGTTGACAGTGTAACCCTTACTGTTGAAATTCCACAGGGGAAATTCCACAGTCCTTATAGAAATGAGAGGTATGAAAACCTTAGCTAGATTTAAATGGCATATTTGGGCTCTAAGTGCTTCAGCACAAAAAAAACGTAAACCTATAGGTCAGACTTAGTTATTGCTTGGAAAATTAACAGGGAAATGTTGAGTTTTTGTAAAGAACAAAAGAACAGTGAAAGTTTAGCTCTCAAAAGAAATATTTCAGAAAGTAAAATTTTTTGAATTCTAAGTTCTGATAATGAAACAAATCTCAGATCCCACTTGGAACATTATAGGACAGAAGCACTCTACATTGTCACTGTCAGTGTAGAAATGGCTTTATAGTTCCTGCTTTTTGTTTATATGACTTTAAAATTTCTTTCTTGATGCCTTTTTTTAGTTTATAGTAATCTTATTTATTCTTCCACTTGTATTGACATGTAATTGACATACAGCACTGTATAAGTTTAAGGTGTACAGCATAATGTTGATTTATACGTATTATGAAATGATTACCACAATAAGTTAAGTGAACTTCCATTATCTTGTAGAGATACAAGATAAAAGAGAAAGAAAAAAATTACCTTGTGATGAGATGAGCTCTCTTATGATTTACTCTCTTACCAACTTTCATAACAATATACAGCAGTCACATTGGGGATTGTGGCTTCAACACGTGAATGTGGGGTGGATATAAATATTCAGTCCATAACAGAAAGCTAGACCTTGGACATGGGTTTAATTTTTGTCATTGTTGGTTACCTTTAGTAGGAATGCTTGTCTATTGTTATTAGCATCCAGACAGCACTAAAATTGAAAATAAATGTTAAAATTTTAAAGAGCCCAAGAACTCTAATAGGGTTATTAGACAGAAGCTAATATAAATTTACCACCAAGCACATAAGAGGTTAAGGCTTTGCTGGAAGAAACTAGAATATCAAAGTCTAGAGAAATTATGTTCAAAGGGCTTTGTAATTAAGGAGCTGAACTGATTGTGGATGTCAATGAACTGATTTCTACTAGTCAAAAAATTAACACAATTATTTGTCATAGATGAATGAAAATCAAAAGACCTTCCTTATAGAGACAATTTAAATGTGTCACTTCCATATAGTGTTTTGTTGGACACAAAAGATTTTTAACATCTTTATTACAGAAATGCAAGAAGTCACACAGGCTTTGTTTCCAAGATGCTGCAAAAACAAAGTCCTTTCCTACAGCCTCACCTTAGCATGCTGATTTTATTTTTGCTTCCATGGGTTAGACATCAATATTATGTGTGAGGTAAAATTTTTTTTTTTTGGTCTTTTGTCGTTTTAGGGCCACACTCATGGCATATGGAGGTTCCCAAGCTAGGGGTCAAATCGGAGCTGTAGCTGCCAGCCACAGCCACAGCAATGCGGGATCTGAGCCATGTCTACAACTTACACCACAGCTCATGGCAACACCAGATCCTTAACACCCTGAGTTAAGTCAAGGATCAAACCCCCATCCTCACAGATACTAGCTGAGTACCACTGAGCCACAAAGGGAACTTCTATTGACAGAATTTTTCAATGCAATGTTTGTTTAGAAAGGAAATTTTGGAAACAAGCTATTTTGGTTTTTAGTTTCCTTACGGTATGGAGTTTGTGCTGGGACTACCTATTACCCTGTAAACCCTCTAGGTTGAAATCAGGCAAGGGCCAAAAGAAAAAATTGTAAAGTACACTGACCAAACCAATGTATCCCAATTAGGGACATAGATCTTTTCAGTAAGGTAAGGACAATTCTTTACAATTTTTAAAGCTTCCCAATTTATTAGTGCTCACCCTCACAACCAAGAAAATCATTTTAAAACCCATTTAAGGGAAATGTTGAGGAGAATTAAGGCACACTATATAAGGCAAAAATATTGAAGTTGATGTAGAAATGCTTAACCTTGACATTCCATTTTAAATTTTGAAAATAACATACAAGCAAAACAGAGATATTATTGCTGTCAGTTTTCTAAAAAAACCAACATTCTCTAAAATGCAACTGGAGAAATCTACTTACCAGAAAACCACAAAAATGAGATTTTTCAGTCAAATGACAGAGTTCTTTGGGGGAATAGGTCTCCTCCCTAGGTCTTCTCTTCTCTACTGTATCTTTATCAGTTTCTTACACTGAAAGACTTACTACTTCTATTCAGGAAGTAAACCTGTTTTTGAGCCCTGGGGTCTATTACTTAAGATTTTGTCTTTCTTCCTTATAGAAGGTGACACCTTCCCACACACAAGGGGATAAACAACTTTAAAATCTCCCTAAAGGGAGAGCATCCCCACAAGGGCCAGTGGTTTTTGAACGGTGCATGGCCTTAGGCATGAATGAAAATGTCAGGAATGGAGCTAGCTGACTTCCCTGTTCACAAAGGATCTCATTAGGTCATACTTTTTAGAAGTTTCTGGTTCTGTTAGCTGTCTGATTGACCTGATGGAATGCAACACTTGATTTTTCCCTGCTTTTCAGCAGACATATAACTGCTTTCTATGAATGACCCACTTAAATCTGACTATAAAATAAATATGTATGAAGTAATTTCAATAGCATTGTAATATCTAGAAAACACTTTTTTGGTAATATAATCCACTACATTTTTCTTTAATAAAACTTTGAAATACCATAACCTCAAAAATCTTTTTCCCCTTTACTTCGCCTGCATAATTTTTGAATTAAAGTCCTAGGGTTTAATAATATTTTTTCTCTTATAGTTTATCATCAATCATAATCATTTCTCCATTTCTCTACTTCATGAATTTAAATGCCACATTAGCAATTGCTGTTTATCTTGCTCCCAAGATTTAGTTTATTTTTTATTAGTAAGTGTTCATTTTATGAATAACAATACATATATAATTGCTCAGAAATCTAGACCTTAAATCACAGTAAATTGTAAAATTTAAATTTAAATGAAGCTAACATATAATGAGAGACTATTATATATGCATATATGGTTATAAGATGCTATCTGCAACATATTTTGCATGTATTTTCTCATATTTATCCTCTAAAAGCACAGTAAGAAAGAACAGCTCGGTTCTTTCTGCAACAAGTATATGCATGTTCTTCAACAGACTGGCAGGTATATATTTCAAAATTCTCAACTTGAGAAATGAATTATTAGACTAAAATTTGTTCTGTGTATATTTATTCTTTCCCATTTCTTTCCCTTTCCTTCTACTGAAACAGAGTTCTAAGTCTTTTGCCTAACAATCCACACATATTTTAAAATGCAGATTCAAATCTAATATAAGTATTACTTTGAGTTGGCAGACATATTCTGGCTATTGGAATTTTATCCTTGGAACAAAAAAATTCTTAGCAGTATGAGAGGAAAAGTAATAAAACTTTTTTATATAGAGAGAAAACATTTGAATAGTGACAATCTGATACTTGAAATTTCAGAAAGCTACATAATGAAAAACGCAAATATCTTTGTAGCAGCAACCTATTCCTAAAGTGTTTTCCTTACATTTGACTTTTAACCTCTTACATAGTAAAAATGTACAATATCCACATCACTGATTTATCATTTCCACATATATACAAATATTCCTCTATTTAAATATTTAAAATTGTAATTCCTATAGATGGAACACTCATTTATTCTAAATGAACTTAGTAATGGAAAGTATTTCTTTATATATTAAAATAATTTAATTCATGTAAAATAGAAACAATACAGATAGATTAGATAGATAAGTAGATGAGGTGTGTGTGTATGTGTGGTTTAAAATGCATTATACATTTCATAAGAGAAGAATTAATGATAGACAGTTAATAATAAGAATAGACAATTAATATACTTTGCATGAAAGGCAGAGAGGGTGTTTCCAGGGTATGTAATAGTACCTCATATTTGAAATATAAACTCAGTAAAGGTTTGAGTAACCTTTCCACTAACCTGTTCTTTATTATTCAGAGGAATGATACTAAATATTCAAGAGTCAATAATCTGATCAGTCCTTAAGTCTCAAATGGCATGAAGACTTCGTGACCATCCCCACTCCACCCGGCCAAAAACATCTAATTTCCCTTTAGTCCTCTACAATTTGCCCAGCCAGCTGCCAACACTTAAGTATCACAAAGAGAGACAGAAATGATTGTCATAAAAACACAAGATTAGGATGAAGTCCGGGGTGATTTGATCTTTGGGTAATCCATAGGGATGACTAATGACCATAGAGGCAAGCAGTTGAGCACCAAGGTAAAAACAGAGGTGTTGCTTAATACTTATAACCAAACGGAATGAAGGATGGATGAGCAGAAAGTAAGGTCAACGTCTCTAATGGAAATTCACAATCTTTTGTTCAGTTTGCAAACAGGAGCCAATTTCCATACTCAGAACACACCGAGAAAAAGAGGGATCCTTTGTGCCTATAAGGAAGATCTCTGCAACACTACAGCAAGTATACATGGTAGAAATTACTTTAGCCCTTTCACAAAGGGACTTAAAGTCATTGCTTATTTATCTATGTAATTTGATAATCATGCACTGAGGAATGAAGAATACCCAAATATTTTAGAAGATACTGGATAAAGATTTGTGTTAGCAGACATGCCAGGAAAAGTATACCTTACCTTTCCTGCCTGCAGCATCTCAGCCATCATCAACTCCATGGGCTCATAAACCATCTGTCCTACTGATATGATTGATAGTTTGTTTTTAATTTAATATTGCTTCATACTAAGGGAAGTGTAGCAACAGGTGCATAGAAATGATATTCACTGACTCACCATGAGGTGAAGTTTTCCAGAACTTTCCATCCTTATAGAGAAATGAGCAGTCTTTTGAGGATGTAGTAGAGTTTTGCCAGCTTGACAATGATACCTGCTGAGAAGAAGATGTCTTTAGAGTGTGGTAAGGAGTTCCCGTCGTGGCTCAGTGGTTAACGAATCCGACTAGGAACCATGAGGCTGTGGGTTCGATCCTTGGCCTTGCTCAGTGGGTTAAGGATCCGGCATTGCCGTAAGCTGTGGTGTAGGTCACAGACACGGCTCAGATCCTGCGTTGCTGTGGCTGTGGTGTAGGCCGGCAGCTGTAGCTCCGATTGGAACCCCAGCCTGGGAATCTCCACATGCTGCGGGTGCGGCCCTAGATAAGGCAAAAAGACCAACAAATAAAAAAATAAAAAATAGAATGTGGTAATACCTTAAACCAATAGTCAGCACATGGTGCTGTGCTGTCAATAGATGGAATACATGGAAATAGGAATCAAGGGGTGGTAGGAGAAACCCCAGTGATTCCCTAGAATATATGCTCCCCACCTATGCAAATTCATACATATTAGTCCAGTGGTCTACATTCCCAGAGAGGGGAAGTTTACATCAGGGGAATGAGAGAAAACAACAACAACGACTCATAAAAGAGAGCAATAGCTGCAGCCTAATCACATGTAACCTCTTACGCCAGTAGGCCAGAAAGCAAAACCATGATTTACCAGGCTGGCAAAAATAAATTACCCTGATCATTATGAAGATTTCAGATTGCTTCCATGTATTGAAGAAAGGAAGGATTATGCTTGGCACTCAGGAGATCCAGTGAAGTAACTTTTGTACTTCCATGCACATGATTACTAATAAAAGGACAAGAAGAACTTTAATAACTTAATAATAGCACTCCAACCTGGATCTCAGACTCCTCAAGAATGAGAACTTAGCGGATCTGGTCTACTCCACCAAACAAGCCACCTGTGTTGACAGACGGACACTCAATTGCTAAAGGAATCTAAAATGAGTAGTAGAAGATGATTGTTTTTGCCATGTCTGTGGCATGCTGAATTTCCTAGGCCAGGAATTGAACCCAAGACACAGCAGTGATAATACCAGATTCTTAATCTCTGGCCTCTATGGAACTTCCATGACTATCTCTTAAAGGCTTGGCACCAATCAGAGCACTCGGGCTTTGTAGTTTTCTTACCTACCTTTCTCTTACAACTATATCTAGAAATTTCCAATAACTAGAATTCGGCAGAAGTTACAATTGAATGGAATAAACTTTAACCTGAAAATTAGGCAGCTCTGAGAGATATACTTACTCTGAGAGTAGGAGCGTAGCAAATATGATTTATGTCCCAACCAGATTCTCTTTATAAACTCTTCTTTTACTCCTAGGCGCTGTGAAAATGAACTGTTAAGAGCTCACATTTGTCTCTTTTTCTGAGAGAATTGCCTTTATCTATCTGAAATTTCATTGACTATATGTTTCTGGGATACAATGCCCCTTTTACTAGGGAGCCCACAACCAACGGATGATGTTGTAGTACAGAAGCAGATCAAGAAAGTACCACTGTTGATGTCATTCTTACTCTAGAGCTCTCTATAAAATCAGCTGAGCTTAGACCTCAGCTGAACCCATAAGTCTAGCTTCTTTCTCTGCTTAATCTTGCTTCTTTCATTTCAGTAAAGGCTTCCCTTGTGTGCCCTTCCTCAATAAATCAATGAACAGAATCCCCACTATAGCTTCTGCTCCTAGGAAACTCAACCTAAGACGATATGCATTTTTACATAAATTTAACTATAGGTGATTTAAAAGCAGAAAAGTAAAGCAAAACTAGAAAAAGCTTAAAAGAGAGAAGCAAGAAACAAATATTTTGTAGATTTCTACCAGCTTTTTATTAATCTTATTCCCTAATGTAAGTATGATATGGGAGCGGTAAATGTGATATTTTCTCTGTCTCAATTTCCATGTCCTTCTCATAGTATAAGCATTTTACGTACTCCTAATATCCTGTCAGGATCTGTCTGGTGTTTAAGATATTATTCTTACAGTAATCACTATTATGCTCATCATAAAGTTCATCTTGTACTCAAATAAAGAAATACTGATCTAATTTTATGCTTTTCCAGAGAAAAACCAGCTGTGTTGAGCATCTGAGAGAGCATGTAGCGAATGGGTCTCTCACACAGCATATTTTTAGAGAAATGGTAAAATATTGTTGACACTGTAGGATGTTCATCTTTCTGCTTACTTTAGAACCTAACCCACACAAACTCAGACATGAGAACCTAAATGCACATAACATAAAAAAAAAAAAAAAAAACTTAAAAGGGACAAGGTGGAGAACAATATGTAGTAAGTAAGATAACATTTGCCTTTTGGGGCTTAAATTTTTGGTGAGAAGTATCAACAACATACACAAAAACCCAAGACATAATGAATTAAGTACAAATTTTGGTTAGTATTCTGAAGGAAACAGGCAAAACAGTGTGATGGAGAGTAGCGAGAAGGACTGTGTAGATATAGTTACTGTAGATAAAGCAGACACAGAAGGACTGAGAATTGGCCTTTGAACTGATATTTCAAGATTAAGAAGAATGCAGGTTTCTGAAGAGACAGGAAGGTGAAGGTCTGAACAAAAAGTAAATTGCAAAAGGAAATAACCTTTATAACATTCCCAAGGCCAGGGAGGGCTTAACAGATGGCTAGAATAGGAATGATGGATAGATGGATAGTATGAGGCCGGAGTGTATAGAATGAGGCCAAAGTGTAGCAAACCTGGAGATGGAGGGGTTGAAGGAGGATGGGGACATTGGTACAAAAAAGTTGTCCAAGGCCTTGTAGATCAAAGCAAGAAATTTGGAACTTATTGTGAAAGCAGACTTTATTCAACAAATTGCAATGCATCTTTCTATGTGAAGCCAATATTGTCAGAAGCAACAGGAACATTTGACCAAAGCCCAGTCATAATGATAGACTAACGTTCCTTTTTCATGTTTCCATAAATTATTCCCAAAACAAAAATTAAAGACTTTCATATATTTGTAAACATATCAAGATGAGCCACATGGAGGAAGTCCCAATACTGGACAAAATGGTTCCACAAAAATCCCATCATCATCAGCTCCAAATATTTCCTGTGAATATGTCTGCTTCTCTTTTCAGGGATTTGTGATCATATTTTCAAACATGGTTTACTGTTTTCATATTCTCTCACTTCACTCCTGCCAGGAAACAACCTTGCTTGGTTGTTCAAGGAATAAATTTAGAAAGATATAAAGGAGTTCCCTTCGTGGCTCAGTGGTTAACGGATCCGACTAAGAACCATGAGGTTGCAGGTTCGATCCCTGTCCTTGCTCAGTGGGTTAAGGATCCGGCGTTGCCGTGAGCTGTGGTGTAGGTTGCAGACGCGGCTCGGATCCCGCGTTGCTGTGGCTGTGGCGAAGGCCGGCGGCTACAGCTCCTCTTAGACCCCTAGCCTGGGAACCTCTATATGCCGCGGGTGTAGATCTAGATAAAGGCAAAAAAGACAAAAAAGAAAAGAAAAGAAAGACATAAAAAATAAAAAAAAAATCAGATGAGAACTTCTAGGTGTTTCTATTACAAATATCCAAAATTACTGCTTCTGAACCCTTTCTCATACTTAGATGAAACAGAGGATCTGGCTCTCCTAATACCCTTTCACCTGTGTTTAAAATCCCAATTCATCCTGGCTTCCAAAGAACTACGTCATTTGAGTTACCGCTTTCTCTCTTGTACATATCTCTTCTTAATGGGATCCCTTTGGACACCCTCAGAGTTTTCATTAAGACCAAAAAGAAATAAGACGGCTTCCATCCCCATATCTTTGTGCACATTTCACTGGCTCTCTTTTCTCTGTTGCACATCTAAGCTGCTGAAAGAATTGTCATCACCCCTGCTCTATTTTCTCAACTCCTATACCCTCCCAAACACAGTCTTTCCTTTTTTTTTTCTTTTTCTAGGGCCGCACTCACGGCATATAGAGGTTCCCAGGCCAGAGGTCCAATCGGAGCTGTAGCTGCCGGTCTACGCCACAACCACAGCAACGAGGGATCTGAGCCGAGTCTGTGACCTACACCACAGCTTATGGCAATGCTGGATCCTTAACCCACTGAACAAGGCCAGGGACTGAACCCGCAACCTCATGGTTTCTAGTTGGATTCGTTAACCACTGAGCCACGACAGGAACTCCCCAAACACATTCCAGTTCTGTTTTGGGTCCATAATTCCATCGAATAATTCAATACTGGAACCAGTAACTCCACATATCCATATATTTCAATCCTCATATTACTTGACCTCTCCATAGCACTAAGACAGTATGTTCATTTTGCACTGGGCCCCACAGATTATCTAGGCAGCCTCTCTTTTGTACTTACTTCTCCTTCTCTTACCCTCCTTGAAAAATCAGAATAAAACCTTTTGTTTACATTCACATTAGGAAAGTCTAAATTTTGAAAGGGGGAAAAATATGCCCCAAGATATTGCTTATGCATTTTATTTTCAATTCTAATTATTAAGCAATTATTCAGATTTTTGAGAAATGCCTCCATTATTAAAATGCCTCTATTAATTTTAATTCCTGTGGTCAGGAATAGCTGGAGAATGGATTATATGGAAAAATAAATAAGAATTCATTTAGATATAATGCACCTATTATTTATAGATTCAGTTAATACACTTCACTGTCAATATGTGAGAGTTGTCAGATTTTTTTTTTTTTTTGTCTTTTTGCCTTTATGTAGAGCCGCACCCGCGGCATATGGAGGCTCCCAAGCTAGGGGTCTAACAGGAGCTGTAGCTGCCGGCCTTCGCCACAGCCACAGCAACACGGGATCCGAGCTGCGTCTACAACCTTCACCACAGCTCACGGCAACGCCGGATCCTTAACCCACTGAGCAAGGCCAGGAATTGAACCTGCAACCTCATCGTTCTTAGTTGGATTCGTTAACCACTGCGCCACGAAGGGAACTCCAGAGAGCTGTCAGATTTCAATCAAAAAGTTGAAGTTTCTTAGCAATTTCATACTAACATACTGGAAAATTTTAAAAATTGTATAGTGGTCATTGTCCATTGTACCTTTATATTTGTACATCATTTATATTTGCTAAAATGGAGTTTTACATTCACAACTGTCACTCTCTAAAGTCAGCTAGTAAAGAGCATCCTATTAATTTTATGAACATTGTAGTCTCTTCTAATAACTCCTTCTGAAAGACCGTCACCAGAGTTTGTTTTGTCTATATTGAAACATGCCCCATTTAGAAAGAAGAAAAGCAGTGTTTCCCCAAGATAATTTAGTTATTTAATTTGCTTTTAAATTTCAGTTAAAACCATTTATAGAGTTTTTTCGAATAAATAAATGAAAAGCGTTCTCCCCCAGCATGCACTTCATTCTTATAAAACGACATTGCTTCAACTAAAGACCTGTATCAAATGCACTTTCCTTACTAATTAATTTGGTAGTTATTTCTTACATTGAAATTTAAATGTACTAATCTAATGTTTAGTTTGTAACTGTATTACATTAACCCTGATTAAGTATGTATTTATCGCTTGAAGGATTACATTAATATGTAAATGCTACATTTGTTGATTGATGTTAAATTACACCTATCAAATACAGTAATTGCTCATGAACAAAAACAATGGATCCAGAGTCTTTTTTATGATATAAATTTATGACTTCTTGTGTAGTAACTGAATACACTTTCTTAAAAGAAGAGCTTCAAACATGGAAAATTAAATAACATATCTATAACTTACTAACTTAAACATTTTATACTCTGACACATATAATTAAAAACACAAATTCAGTAGGTTAAAAAGAATATTTAATGGAACATAGAAATATGCAACAAAAATATGATTCCCAACACAAATATTCATGTCCTTTTTGTTTCTTAGGTAACAAGAAGACTGAGAACAAAAATCATAAAGTGTTTGAAAAAGCATAGACTTTAGTTAAGACTATACTGAGATATTTGATGAAAGAAAGAACTTCAAAAGTACTTTCTAAATACCAAACAAACAAATCTTAAAATAACACTCTGGGAAAATCTATACTATCTTTGTAGCTAAACTGCTTTGATGATAGTGTGAGAGTTTTGTCATTAGTCCTGTGTATCCGTTCACCCTAAAGTTTGAGTAATAAAGTCACCTGTGTTATATGAAGTATTCCATACTAAGTTCTTTTTTTGTATTATAAAAATAAAAAAATTGAAAAGAAACATAGCTTTTCTTTCTTAAGCCAGAGCTATAAATTAAAATTCTCTTGCCTTTGCCATCCAAACTACTGTCTTAAATTTATAAAAAAGAAAATCTTAACTCATAGCTAATTATTTATTGAAGCCAATTTTAGCAGTTATATAAACAAATATTCCTCCTTCCAGGCACACTGGGTTCATTCTAGCCTCTTCTCTTTTCTTATTTGTAACTATGGACAATGAGAAAAATGCCTCATTACATATATTTACTTATTTTTACAATCAGGCTATATACACAAACTATTTTCAGAATTTATACCCTTGTAAAAATAAATTTACTAACTAAAGTACAGTTCTGTTTGTGTTTATTCAAAATTTAATTTCCAAAGTAACTTAGTTGGTCTTAATTTAAATAATATTACACCTCTTCTTTGTAGTACAATGATTTTGTAATAGGATATTCCCATTTCTTCCCTCTATTCTTTTGACTATTTCTGTCATTCATTTTATTTTTGTGTATTCTATGAATACACTTTTTTTTTTTTGGTATTTTTAAGGCCACAACCATTAATATGGAGGTTCCCAGGCTAGGGGTCAAATTGGAGCTGTAACTGCCAGCCTACACCACAGCCACAGCAACATGGAATCCAAGCCACGTCTGTGACCTATACCACAGCTCATAGCAACACCTGATCCTTAACCCACTATTTGAGGCCAAGGATCGAACCTATGTTCTCACGGATGCTAGCCAGATTCGTATCCACTGAGCCACGACGGGAACTCCTGAAAGCATATTGCTATTGCTAGCATTTGGGGAGCCCTTTGAAGACATTCCTCATAGAGCTTACTGTCTTTTCATTCTGAACATTTCCATTTGATTTTTTCCTATAGTTTTTTAATCTCTCTGCTAAAATTACACATCTGCTCTTGCACGTTGCTCACCTTCTCCATTACAATCTTTAACATATTTGTTACTCGGTTTTGTTTTTTTTTTTTTACATACTCTGTCGATTTTTCTTTACTTTATATAAGCCTCATAATTTTTTGCAGAAAAATAGACATTTTGCTTAAAACAGTAGAGACTGAAGTGACTTTTATGCTTGGAAAGGATCATACATTATCTTCTCTTTTATCTTTAGTGTGGGGCAGAGAAGATGGACTAGCTTTGAGATTTGTTGTTGCTATTTTTACCCTTACCACAGCAGAGGGTTCAAATTCCTCCAGCAGTACTTTGGTTTAGGATGCTGACTGGCAAATCATAGTTCTTCTCCTGGAACTGTCACTGCAGTATTATGACATTACTTCTGCTTGAGGTTTTCTTGTCTGGTGGTTGGGGCTGGAGAGAGGTATTCTGTGATTTTCTGAATACAACTGAGTTTTAAGCAGGCATTGTGTCCCTTGCTGTTAAGAGAATGGCTTTCTCAAGTGTCTGTCCCTCTTCCAGTTCTATTTATGAACCTGTCATGTTGTGTTCCTGCCTCCTCTCCAGGGATTAGTTTTTTTTTTGCATTTCCATCTCCCAGATTCCCTAAACCCGTCATTTTTTAACTTTTTATTGCTGTTTTCCCAACAGATTGGTGCTTTCCCCCACCCGCTTTGGCAGATGAGGGAGAAGAGGCAGGGAGAAATTTTGTGCCTCCTCCTCCATTGCTGCCTATCCCTGTCTCCCATGGCTTCACTTTGTTAGTAACTTTTTTTCAGGAGTCTAGACTTCCCTGCTGGTCCTGGTCACGGGAATAAAATCTTCTTCACATTCCCTACATACACCAACCTCAGGCTAACCAACACTTCGATTATTATAACTCAACTCCCCCTGGTGTCTAGCTGTATCATCTCAAGTTAAGCAAATACTTGCAATCCTCTCTCCCTGATGCCACCTGTCTCCCCCAGACATCAAGTTAGCTCATCTCTCTGGGTTCAAAAAAGGCTATGACAAGTTGTAGCTTATCTGACTTGTTTCTTTTTATTTGGTTAGCCACTGATCTTTTCCATTCTTTACATCCCCCAGCAGAAAGGTTGATTTTGAAAAGCCACATAATTTATTATTTTAAAAAAAATCTTAATGTAGTGAAACAGAAGAACACACGTTTACGGCAATTGCAATGTGTCAGACACAATGCAGGATAAGTCATCTGCCTATGGCATAATATTTAATTATTATAACATTTCCACTTTACAGATAGGACACTGAACTCCATGAAGGTGGGAATTTTATTAAGATAGTCAAAAAGTAATTATACTGGAGTCCTTATCTGTCTAACTGGGAAATGACTTATTGTGACATAGTTGTTATTTTCATACATTTTAAAAAATGGAGGAGTCAAGGAAAAGCTTATTCAAGATAATGTATTAGTAAAATACGTAAATATAGCAGAGAATTATGCTGATGCTAATTTTATTAGGGAATTGTACACTAAAACACTATTCATTAAAGCCAGAAATCACGTGGGGTTCAGTATGGGGCCCAAACCACAATCTCAAGTCTTAGGCTTTCACAAAAGATAAAAAATGAACAGCCAAACAATACACACAGTAATGTACTTTCTTTAGTTTCTCCCCAACATGTGCAGCTATCAATTCTCTACATACAAGATTAAAATATAAAATGTATTAATTAAATCTCATATATTAGAGACATTTTGATATTTCCATGGTATGACAGCAAAACAGTTTGTGAGCCAGTGAAGCAATATTGATGTTTAGTTATCTTTTATTGAAAAGCAACGGTGTTTATTTTAAAAAAATGAACTTTATGTTGAGCTCTTTATCATTTGACTTTCAGCTCTTAGTAGAGTTGTTTATGTAACATGCATTTGAGAATACATTGCTATACTTTCAACATTTTTAAAGTTAGATGATTCTCAGAGATCTTATCTAAATCTGATGCAATTTTTATAACCTAAAAGTTACAGTATTTCTGCTCTGAAGATGGACAAATTTAGAAATGTTCCAGCTGTCTATGAAGCTCAAATTGCCTATTGGAATAAACTATATGAGTAGATTTTTTTCAAATTCATATTTAGGGTAGCAGACATTGAGATATCTTAACACATAAAGTTTTTCAGCATGCAGAGATATCCTGACACTTTCAGTGCTAACATTAAGTATAAAAAAAATCTTCAATATTTTCCAGAATCATAAAGTTAACACACATACTTACTAGCATCTAAGTTGAAAAAAATAAAAAATTCTAATATTCTATTTGTGGTTGACTTAAAAAAATGGTCCCTCCTAATGATATCCACATCCTAATTCCTAGAAATGGAGTATATTACTCTATCAAGCAAAATCTTTGCATATATGATAAAGTCAAGGATCCTGAAATGGAGATGTTATGGTCTGAATATTTGTGACCTCAAAGTGCATATGCTGAAATCCTAATGACCAGTGTAATGGTATTAGGAAGCAGGGCCTTCGGAGCTTAGATCATGATGGTAGAGCTCTCATGAATAGGATTAGTGTTCTTATAAAAAATCCCACGGAACTCCGTAGCCCCTTCCAGCATGTGAAGACACAGTGAGAAAGCTGCCACCTATGAACCAAGAAATAGGTCCTCACCAGCCACCACATCAGATCTGGTGTGATGATCTTTGACTTAACCAGCCTCTGGAATTATGAGAAAGAAATTGGTGTTGTTTATAAGCTACTCCACCTGTGGTATTTTGCTGTAGCAGCCCGAACAGACTAAGTCACAGGACACTATCCTGAGTTATCCAGGTGCATCCTCAATGCTATTATATGTATCCTTACAATAATAGGAAGGCAGAAGCTGTCACATATAGGTATAACACACATAGACACACATACACACAAACACAACTGAGAAGACCATGTGACTACAGGGCAAAGAGATTTAAAGATCCTGACTGTGAAGTTTAAAGTAATGTGGCCAGAAGCCAATAAATGCTGGCAACCACCAGAAGATAGAAGAGGCAAAGAAAAAGTTCCACTATAGAATCTCTGGAGGAAGTATATTGACTTTGGCCTAGTGGTATTGGTTTTATACTTCTGGACTCCAAAACTGTGAATGGATAATTTCTGTTGTCTTAAGCCACAAAGTTTGTGATAGTTTGTTACAGGAGACACAAGGAACCACAACGCTATTTTAAAACCAAGAGGTATTCAAAGCACACTCATCTATAAATATTTTGAAAGTAAAACTGGCCTGAATTAGCTTAAAATATTGGCCTGCTTTCATTCTGCTAAGGAAGATTTATACACTTAGAATACTGCTATAAGCAGCCATATGGTTGATAGGTAGTTGATGATTAGACAAAGTAATTACAGTTTACTTGGCTCAAGAATTGGCTTGAATTTCATCTCAGAGAGAAAAAAGGAATCCTACTGCCTTTAAATGTAGTTAAACGATTGCATAGTCTTATATTTGTTCCCAAACATTTTATTTTATTAAAAAAAATCCTTTACAACTACCATGTTAACATTTTCCATTTTTCTTCACAATTTGTAATGTAAATTAAGTGTAAAACTATAGTCGGTATGTTGCTTGCATTGACCTTATAATGCTAAATATGAAAACAGAATAATGTAACAGTGATATATACTAAATGGTGAGTAATATAGATCTAAAATCTATGACAATATGATAAAAAATATGCATTTTTTTTCTTTTTCTTTTAGGGCTGCACCTGTGGCATATGGAAGTTTCCAGGCTACAGGCTGGATTGGAGATGTAGCTGCCAGCTATTCCACAGCCACAGCAACGCAGGATCCGAGCCGCATCTGCAACCTACACCACAGTTCACAGCAGTGTCGGATCCTTAACCCACTGAGTGAGGCCAGGGATCAAACCAGAGACCTCACGGATATTAGTTGGGTTCATTACTGCTGAGCCACGACAGGAACTTCAAAATTATGCAAATTTTAATGGCATTTATCTACCAAATAATTGGTATAAATTATGACCTTGAAAATTGTGCAGAAAGTTGAACCAATGTATTTTATTTTTCTAAATATCCTTCCAGAGAAATAAAGGGAATTTTAAATTTGTAATTTTCTTTCTTTCGTGCTCAAAAATTGCTTTGCTTTGCTTAGCTTTTTAACAAAAGAAATGCATCCAAAAGCAATTCTATGTATTCATTAAAATTTTATTTATTAAAACGAACAATCACAGGTTATAATGAATAGCTCAACCAAAAAGCTAAGACATTTCTGCTCCTGAGGTAAAAGTAAGTTTGCTTTAATTTAAAGAAGGATTAAAAATGCAAAAAAAAAAAAAGCAGTGAGGGAGGGAGTGGGATGGACTGGGAATTTGGGGTTAATAGATGCAAACTATTGCCTTTGGAATGGATAAACAATGAGATCTTGCTGTACTGCACTGGGAGCTGTATCTAGTCACTTACGACAGAACATGATAATGTGAGAAAAAAGAAAGTGTATGTGTATGTGTGACTAGGTCACCTTGCTGTACAGTAGAAAATTGACAGAACACTGTAAACCAGCTGTAATGGAAAAAATAAAAACCGTTATTTTTAAAAATGCAAAAAATAGTGACAAAAGTTAAGGATAATATTTAACTTAAGTGACTGTAGAAATATTAGGTATTTATTTTACACTATATTGGAACCCAAATTAAACAAAGCCTTAGCAAAATACACACTTTAAAGATAATATTAAAATACTTTGGTGAGAACCTTTTAAAATTGTGAAACAATCATGTTAGATCTCAATTCTAAAGAAAAATGCTAAAACTAGGAGACTAATATGATAGTAAATAATTAAGAAATTAAATAAAATAAAATGATATGATAGTGTTAGGAAACTGCAATGCAATGCAGTGCTCTACTCTGAGCATCTTTTAGAGGAATGCTTTTCAGACCTGAATGTGCATGCAAATCAACTATGGATCACGTTAAGATGTATTTTCTAATTCAGTGGGACCTAAGATTCTGAATTTCTAACTAACTCTTAGAAGATGCAGATGCTGATGGTCCATGGCCCAGGATTTGAGTACAGAAGTGCTCAGAAGATGAGCAAGAATTCTGTTTAACCTGTGTTAAACTCAGTATGCAAATATCCTTGCGTTTCAGATTAAATAGAGCCTCAAGTGAATAGCACATAATCAACGCCCACAAAACTATGTAATGAATGTTAATTGACTCTCAGTTCACCTTACATTAATTAAGATGCAAAGGTATTATTTGATTTCAAGAGAACAGCTCTCCTACAACCTTGTGACTCTTCACAGCCTAAAGTGAACTTTTAAACACTTCCCCACTGATGTGCAGTTGAACTGTCCTCATCAGTATCTCTAGAACCTTGACAGGGTGTGAAGTGAAGGAGAACACCAAGTATGCATATGTACATTGCAAACTACTTAAATTAAAAGTGATTATCCCAATCTGTCATTTATGTTAACACTGACTCTCATTTGAGACTCCTAAACAGAAAAAGGGAAAGACAGAAGCCTTGATGTGGTATAACACAGCAATATAGCACAGTAACTTGGGCTGCAGATTTTTAAAAACTTTTCACTCCGAATTTGGCAGAAATTACTGAGTTTAAGGAGCAAAAGACAAATTACTGTACATCTACAAAAATAAAATAGTGAAACATAAGGCACCAATATTATGTTTTATCTCCAACCTATTCTGTTGAAGTTAGATAAAGTGTAATAGGCATGTTAAATATTAATGTCAAAGAACCCTAAGGATAGTCCGAATAGGGAAGTATTGGCCAAAGAGGTTAATTGATTGATTCTCCCTGAGAAGTTCATATAGAGATTTGAAGAACAGGAATAGATGCCAGTTCTTTTATTAACTGTTCTTGAGGACCCCATCTCTAAATTATACAAAAACTTCAAATTTTAGACAGTTCCCATTGTGACTCAGCAGGTTACAAACGCAACTAGTATCCATGAGGACACAGATTTGATTCCTGGCCTTCCTCAGTGAAGGTTAAGGATCCAGCGTTGCCATGAGCTGGGTGTAGTTCACAGACACAACTCAGATCCCACATTGCTGTGGCTGTGGTGTAAACTGGCAGCTGCAGGTCCGATTCGACCCCTAGCCTGGGAACTTCCAGATGCCGTGGGTGTGGCCCTAAAAAGAAAAACAAAACAAAACAAAAATTTCAAATTTCATTCTTTATTAGTTTGTCTAATCTCTAAACTAACATGTGTCACTCACCTATGTAAATCTGCAGCAGATACAGATTCCTAAGAATCAATTTACCGTGCCTTCTGACAGAGCCCAAACTCCAGCCTTCCCATTCTATATCTAAACTTGAAGGAACTACAGAAATGAGTATTAAAAATAAGATATTTAGGAGTTCCCGTCGTGGCTCAGTGGTTAACAAATCCGACTAGGAACCATGACATTGCGGGTTCGATCCCTGGCCTTGCTTAGTGGGTTAAGGATCCGGTGTTGCCGTGAGCTGTGGTGTAGGTTGCAGACGTGGCTCGGATCCCATGTTGCTGTGGCTGTGGCGAAGGCTGGCAGCTACAGCTCCTGTTAGACCCCTAGCCTGGGAACCTCCATATGCCGTGGGTGCGGCCCCAGATAAGGCAAAAAGACAAAGAAAAAAAAATGATATTTATTATAATATTACAATACAAAAGTTTTCTTGTTCAGTGTATTAGTATATGAATATATCAGAAATTTTGAAAAAATGTCCACCAAATACTGAAGGTAGATGAGGTCCCTTTGAAGCAGGAAGTCAAAATCACATCATGAAACAGAGAAAAGAAATTGCTACCAAAATTCATAAGCTCATTTCTGTAACAGCTGATCAGCATATGACCAATATTCTTTTTTTCTAGTAGCCCAATTTTCATAAAGGCCTTGGTACGTTATGAAAATTTCCAGACACAAGTTTAATAGTAAGATAGGTTAAGATATGCTGCAGTAACAAATTAATGCTAATATGTGAGCAGCTTCATGCAGTGAATTTATTTCTCACTTTTGCAAATCCTCATATGCGTCAAATAAAAGAGAAAAGGTTATCCCAGTTGCCTCTCAAATTTAGTTAAACAATATATTAGGTCAGCATTCACTGCAGTTGTATCTAATACTTGACTGGTTGAAATCATGACAGACAGTGGAGTTATAAAGGGCATATCTGTTAACACATTCTGGCTTATATTATCACAACTAGTAATAGTAGTACTTCATTATGAAAACAAAAACTCCATGACAAATTCTAAGCTGAATGGTACGCCAGAATAAAAGGTGAAGACTGGGGCAGTTCTAAACAAACTAGGATGTTTAGTCTTTTGATTCCAAACTGAAAATATGTATATATATATTTTTTTTTTTTCAGAGCCATACTCAGGGCATATGGAAGTTCCCAGGCTAGGGGGCTGAACTGGAGCTGCAGCTGCTGGCCTACACCACAGCCACAGCAATGCCAGACCCAAGCTGTGTCTGTGAACTACTACGCACCTTGTGGCAATGCCAGATTCTTAACCCACTGAGTGAGGCCAGGGATAGAACCTGCATTTTCATGGATACTAGTCAGGTTCTGAACTCACTGAGCCATAACAGGAACTGAAGATCTTTTTTATTTTAGTAAATATAATAATAACCAAATGTCCATTTCTCACTAGTAACCAGTGTTGCTTATCTTCAATCATTATTATTAGTATCATCCCTCCATGTAGTAAACTTATGCTTTGTGATCACATCTTGCTATATATGAGTTTCCTTTCTTTCCTAGACTCTCCTTTCCCTGAGGGGAGGAGCACGGTCTTCAAATTCTTCCATTGGAAGAGAAACATTTATGTAGGGTATACAGCACATGAGAAGACAGAAACATTCTCGCTTTCCCCAAGGATGAATTCTGATCTTCTCTTTTTCCCATAACCTCAACTGAACACCAAAATAAATAAATAAATAAATAAATAAATAAATAATAAATAAATAAATAAATAATAAATAAATAAATAAATAAATACTGTGTCTCTAGTCATTAAACCACATGACCTCTACAAAAACTGCAAATTATGAAGTAAAAGCTCACAAACTAGTTATAACTCTGAGTGTTCCTTTCTACAGAATGGCATATGTATAGTAATCCATTCTCCATACTGATGAAAGCTTATTTTAAACTTTAATTTTTTCAGTCTAAAGAGGGTGATACTTAAAGTAGTGATTTTTACTCTTTAGTTAGATAAAGGAAAAAGAAGATGTAAAGGTGACTGTGGAACATCTAATTTCATTCCTACCAGACATATATTTTCAAAAAAGTCATGGAAAGCATTTATTCGTAATAGTCACCTATTCAGGAAGTTACAGACTAGAACTCTCCACTGGGAAATGATCCATACAGAATGATAACTGCTTTTTTTTTTTTTTTAGGAATCTTCTACCCTGATTGCCATAGCAGTGCTGTCCCATAAAGATTTACTGACACGGTCCTTTTCCAGCCCTCTTCTAGACTTAAGTTTTGGTGAAAATATTGGAACTGGGGAAAATAAAAGAACTCACAGTGACTCAGGCTTCAGAGCCCAGGGGTGATATGAAGACATTATCAGTACAAGAGTCTGTCAGATTATTATTTAAGCAGCTTTAATAACACAAATTTATACATTTGCTCATGAGGACAAATCTATACCAAATTACTAATAACATGAGTTTTAGAACATAAACTTTGGGGAATTCACTTATACTTAACAATTCTAGAATATAGTCTGCTTTGGTAAATATTACTATTTATAAAACTATTTTTCTGTTAAGCTCTTTTTGCTTTTCACTCTTACACATCATTAAAACTTTTCTTCCCCTTCTGCAAATCCAAGAATGAATTTCCAACCTCAAACTCAGATTGCAAAATGCAATTTTTTGCTTCTACTCTTCTAAAGACAATGATAAGAAAGTGAAAAGATAAACCACAGATTGGTAGAAAATGTTTTCAACTCATATATCTGATATAGAATCAGTATCTAGAATATACAGAAAGCTCTCAAAATTCAATAATAAGGAATAAGCCAATTAAAAATGGACAAAGATATAACACGGACAGACACTTCAGCAAAGAAGATAGAGGATAGCAAATGATGCATAAAAGATGCTCAACAACTTTCTGTATTAGGGAAATGCAAATTACACCTACATCGAAATACAGATACCGTTTTATTAGAATGACTAAATTTATAGAGCCCCATCATGTCAAATGCTTACGAAGATGTGATGGGACTGAAATTCGCTTACATTGATGTAAGACCATAAAATGACTCAACAACTTTTGAAGACAATTTGGTAATTTTCTTAAACATATGCCTACCATATGAGCCAGTCACTCTACTACTAGTTTATTGAAGAAAACCATATATCCATATAAAGATGTGTACCCAAATATCCAAAGTAGCTTTATTATTAATAGCCCCAAACTAGAAATAACTTGAAAGTCCATAATGCCATAAATGGATGAATAAAAATGAAAAACTGCTCAGCAATTAAAAGAAATTAACTACTCACATATACAACATGAATAGATCTGAAAATGACTATGCTGAGTGAAAGGAGTCAGATGCCTTCTCCCCAATTAAAAGGACATACTAATTCCATTGATGTGCAATTCTAGATTAATATAAATTAATATGTAGTAAGGGAAAGCATTACAGTTGTTGGTTATGGATGGTGGGGGCAGGGAGATACAAAAGTGAGGGATTAGAAAGGGGTATGAGGAAACTCTTAGGGAGATGGATGTATGCTTGTTTTGGTTGTGGTCAGTCCTACAGGTCAAAATTTAGCAAACCATACACTTTATTTATTTATTTATTTTGTCTTTTCTAGGGCCGCACTCATGGCATGTGGAGGTTCCCAGGCTAGGGGTCCAATCAGAGCTGTAGCCGCCGGCCTACACCACAGCCACAGCAACGCGGGATCTGAGCCACGTCTGCGACCACAGCTTATGGCAATGTCAGATCCTTAACCCACTGAGCGATGCAAGGGATCAAACCCGCAACCTCATTGTTCCTAGTTGGATTCATTAACCATGATGGGAACTCCTCAAATTGTACACTTTAAATAAATGCAGTTCATTTCATATCAATTATATCTCAGTAGAACATGCATTTATTATTATTTTCCCACTCAGGCAATGGGAAAATTCAGTACCATTTATTAAAGCCATCTAGCCCTTTGCATTATCATGTGATATTTTTAGGGATTTTTTTTCTAAGTACATAACCATTTTATGCTTCACTTCATATTAATTAGATCTGAGTTGACCATCATCTGATTCACTTATTCAGGGATGTCTTATTTTTATACTAAGCCGTACAATATTTGTCATGGATATTTACATTTCTCATGACAACAACTCATACAACCAGTATGAAACTAAGGCAATTTGTGATATAGATAATTGAGTACAAAGAGAATGCTTTATTTTTCAACATTAGTGACATTTGTTAATTGTACAACTGCCTATAGAGATTGTGTGAACAAACACTTGTTGAAGGTCACAAACTGAGATGATGAATCTAAATGTAAGCAGCAATAATAACACACAGCTAACGAAAACTATACAAGTAAATATAAACAGTGGTGTTATCATGTATTCAGAAATGTTTTTGCAATTACATATAAGGGTATAAA
This sequence comes from Catagonus wagneri, assembly GCA_004024745.2. Taxonomy (NCBI): domain Eukaryota; kingdom Metazoa; phylum Chordata; class Mammalia; order Artiodactyla; family Tayassuidae; genus Catagonus; species Catagonus wagneri. Next base: position 3,130,985 of record PVHT021183693.1, on the reverse strand, counting down.
TACTTGACTATATAACTCCTTAAAATTTCGATTCTCTACTCATGCCTTCAATTTCAAGCATGGTACCAACATACCACATTAAATAAATGTTATAAATACCCAATACATTTTATACTTCTTTATGTGATGTAATCAGAAAGTTCGCTTTTCCAGTTACATTAGGTAACTTGAAATTCTATTTATACAGGTACCCAAAACTTCTTCATTCATAATTTATTTTGGTAATGTGTCATCTAAAATGTGTCACTTACCTTTCTACCTTCCATCTAGAGCATATACAACTTAATCTAGCCATTTATTGAGGATATAAAAAAATGTGTTCCAGAAACTATGCTAAGTATTGAGTATACATTATCTCTAATCAGCTTTCTACAAAATATATAAAGCTAAGAAATGAGAGTAATTTAAACTTAGGTGTATCAGACACAAAATTTTCAAGTCTACTCTGTTTCTTCTGCAAACTAAAAAAGTTAGGGACAATGATATCTATGTTTCATGGCAGTGAAAACACTTGGAAAAGTTGAATGTTGAAAAGAAAAAAAATTGAATGAATTGTTCTCTGTCAGTCGTTATAATTCTATAATTATCTATCTGTACAAATAGAATCATTACACACATACACTCCAGTAAACAACTAGGAAAATCTATAAGGTTACGTCCTGTGAAATGTCTAAACAATTAATTATTTGATAATACTCACATAGTATCTACATAAGAAATCAGGTAGTAGCTAATAAACACGACCCTTGATTACTTTATAAGATTTGTTTGTTGATTTATTTCACTTTAATGGTCTTTTTAACGGGCTTTGTTAATACGTTGACCGTTTTTTAAGAAAAAAGGATGCTTATGTTTCACTTTTTTTATCTTTCTTTTTGTGCATTTTTAAATAAATGTTAAGGACCTACTATGAATTGGGTGATCATTTTGATTTACTATGAAATATACTCTGTTAGTATGTCTTCTCATTCCATGTTGAAACCCCTTAAGTCAGAAGCTTAAAATCATGATCCTTTTTATGAAACAAACTTTGGTTCACATTGTTTGCCAGGTTAAAAATAAAATACCTTGTGAGAAAATCCCCTGCTCTTGGCAAAGTGTTTGAAGCTTTACTTGGAATCTTAGTAAGTGTCCTTGAATCTGTGTTTATTGATTCCACATGATTAAGGCCGTATTTGGTCAAATTGGACAGGGACTACGGCTCCAAGGAAGAAGCCTGCATTGCTTTATACTTGGATGTCTTTCCAGGTGAACTTTAGTATGTTTTTCAAGCTGTTTTTAAGATTTTTTTTTCCTGGCTTGTTTTGTCCTTTCATTTTTCTTATTCTTATCTCAGTGAATACGTGTGTGCACGCACATGTATGTGGGTGAGTATGTGTGCATGCTTTCCCAAGTAGTTTGTATGATTCTTTATGTGTAATATTTTTATATTCACCTCGATGTAAATACATTGTACTTCAAATGTTAATATGTATATCTGAGGCCACATGTACAATTATAGATTCTAATGGTATCCTACTTGTTTGTTTATTTAACTTTGCATTATTTTAAATTTTGCAACTCATCGATGAATCATAGCAGAGGAACCTGAGAATAAAGATCTATAATTTTTACTTTCAGTTATGTAAAATTAGGAGGTTTCATTGATGAAAGATATTTGTGAAAAATCATACAAGCAAGATTAGATTCATTGTGACAGCAACAAAATATAAAGTCCAGCAGCCACTAGACAATTACAAAGAATTATATAGCAAAAATGAAATATTCACTATGTAACAGCAAAAAAAAAAAAAAAAAAAAGGAATCGGGTCAGGTAAAATTCTGGAGTCGTGAAGACAGCCAAAGTCTACATAGGACTGGTCCTAGTTCTGAAAGTAAATACATTATTACAAGCACAGCTAAAGCAAATGCATTGTCCAAAATAAATCAGGGAAAATGTCCTAAAACATTGTGACTTCACATCTTGAATTCTCAAAAATATAAGCCATTGTTAACTTTATATGCCTACTTATTTTCTTAAAAGATTATAAAACCCTTGGTAGCATCATAGATTTAAAGTACATTGATTTGCCTAATATAACACTTTTTCTTGAGTCGGCTGGTTTGGTTTCTACTTCAGTCATGTGTTCATTCAAAAATTATGCATTAAATGGCTATTTATTGATATCTTTCCATGTTCCATAAAAGATGTAGAGTGTCTTCGAAAGACTTACACGATATATCAAAATGAGAGTTCTTGACCCAGAGCTGATATTTAAAACATAATTGCATTTATTAATGCAAAGGTAAGAAAAAATAAACCAAACAGGTATTGAAGGCTGTTGTGGACTGTTGAGTGAATAACATACAGGATGCATCAATATGCAGATATTTTTACACACTTGATAGAGATGGAGCCCAAATTTAGTTTCAGCTTTCTAACAATGAGAAAATGACAACAGTAACCACAGAAAAATAACTTAAGATTCACTAGCTCTGGGCTGAACATTTCTTACCTAGGTGTCTTCAAAACACAGAACCTACACAGTACTGCCTATAATATCATTCTTTCAGTAAATACAGCAGTAGTCTCCTAGCATTGGCTTTTTGAATCCAACATAACTACTGGCTTCTCACCAAAATGCATTGCAAAGTGAATCTAGGAACTCCATTAACATCATAAAATGATTCATTGTAGAGATCCTGGATTCAAATTCAGCTATATTCTTACCAAGAGAATGAGTCTTTTCTTTTAGTGGTCAGTTAACAAGGCTAAACTTAAATTCCAAACTCTGGATCTCAGATTAGTACTATCAGCAGTATCTGAGTTCCAGCAACTCACCACATCCGCTCTTAGTGGAGGGTCAGACATGGATTTCATCAGTTTATAAGCAGAACATAGGACTGTTTCTCACCAGTTTTCTCATGGGTGGGATTTCCCATCTCCCTTTATAGTAGTTAGAGCTGACCTAACTAGTTCTTTAAGCCAGTAAAACTGCAGCTGAATGTTCTTTCCATGATTTTGACACTTCTGACTGCCCTCAAACCAAAGAATGTGAAACTTACCCAGTGTTGCTTCCTCTTTCTGGTTGTCAGCCTCCTCCAATAGCTGCTAGCGATTTTTCTGTTTCCAGTGACTTGGGACAGAATTTTTTTTCCCCAAGAGTTTGTAATTGTTGTCCCTGGAAGGAATGGTTGATAAGATTACTCAGTCATTGGTGGAGATGAAACTTCTGATTTACTCACTTGTGTTCTGGAGATCTGTCGATATTGCTGTATGTGCATTTGACATCTTCCAAGTTCTGAATAGTGTTTCAGAGAATGTTTTACCCATTTGTTATTTATTTATTCCTTTAGGATTGAACACCTATAGTAACTGCAATGTTTTGATCTAAAATTTGTCTAATAAAATATATTTATGTATATGAATACATTTTATGTGCTTTTCATTAGAAAAACATTTTATATTATACATATGCATATCTAAATTATATATAATTTTGAGCAACTAGGAATAAGTTACTAGATCATACATACTTCAAATATTTCCAGATTGCTTTCAGGAATATATAGTAATTTTACACTATCACCAGCAGTACTAAAATTCTCAGTTATGAAAATCATTGCTATATTTCTCATCTTTGCTCAACTTCTGGTTGTAAAATGTTCCCTTTGTTGTAATTTTTACTTTCTATTTGAGTTCTAATTTGACAGTCTCTTCATATACATAATACCCTTTCCATTCGGCTTTCTGTGAATTCTCTGTATGTTTACACACTTTTAATTAGGTATCCTGGATTGTTTTTAATGTGGTCAGGAATTACAAAATATTTTCTCTTAGTCTGTCATCTCTCTGGTAACAATGTCTATGGTGCCCTTTACTAAAAAGAAATTCTTAATTTTGAAGGCTTAATGTGCTCTTTTTAAAATTTTACTTTAGAAATCTTGTTTAAGAAAGCCATCTTGAGTTCTGTCACACAGAAAGAAAACTCTATTTAAGGTGTAACATTTAGGTCTTTAATACATCTGGAATTAAATTTTGTATGTAATATACTAATATTGACACTGATTTATTTTTTCAGCTTTATCCAGCTCTTCCTGTGCCTGGATCTATTGCTTAGCTCTCTATTCCTTACCCATAGCCTACCCTGTTCTTGTATGATGATTGGTATGCCTTTCTACAACATGTTTCAATGTCTTGAGTGAACTATCTCTTAAAAAAGTTGACAATTTTATTGGCCTAATATTATTCCATGAATTTTAGCATAAACGTATCATTTTTATGATACGTTTATGCTAAAATTGATATGTTTATGCTAAAATTGATATGTTTATTCTTTAATCATTTTTTCTAAATATTTAGATTGTATTTCATTTGTAAATTAATTTAGGGGAACTGATCTTTTTACAATTTCAGTTCTATTCATGAAAACTGTTTAACTCTTTAAATATTCAGAACATCTTTTTTGGCATTATGTCATAAAAATTTTTCTCCATAACAGTCATAATTTGCCTTAAAATCAATTACTAGATAATGTGAAATTTCAGATTCTATAGTGAACATTTTCTATTTCTCCTCAGAGTTTTAGTTTTATTTCTGTGGTAAATATTTACTCGAGTAAGTACTGGCAGTGCTGAATTATTTTATTAATTCTAACAATTTATTTTCACTGGGTTTTCTAATTACGACAGTTTTATTGTAATCCTTTCATTCTTATGCCTTTTACTTATTTTCTTATCTGTTTATAGAATTGGTTTTGGTTGTTAGCATTCATAAGGTTAAAGCTTTATCCTTTCATAAATATATTTAATATTATTTATAATTCTTTTAGACTAATTTTCTCACAAAACTATGGGCTTTTTTCAAGCACTTTTTTTCTTATGTGAGAATGAATTAATAGCTGAAAATTTATCTTCCCATTTCAGATGTTTGTGGAGGAAAATTCCAAGATAACAGCAATATCCATGATAAATCATCACAATTAAAAATAAAAGGGTATGGAAAAATTTAAGCACACAACAGCACACAGAATTTTGTTCTCACTACTCAAACTTCAACATCAGCATCAAAGAATTTGTAAGAATGCTTTTAAGATATTTATTTGTAATTTTCACTCTATATTAAAATTTTAAACAAGAATCTTTCCAGTGATTACCAATGATTGCCAAACATCAATATTTTAAAGTGACAAATTTTGAATTTCCCCAAGTTATAATTCCTATGTACAAAGTTTTTTCTTTATATTATGAAACACTTCTCCCTGAATTCTATTATATTGTTCACTAGGAATTTAGTGAGATTTTTAAGAATTTCTGTTTGTATTTTTTAAAATCAGAAAACTGAAAATGAAAATATAAATGGAAACTTCTTTCTGCTTTGGCAATACAGTGAATTAATGATGATTTCAAATATTCTCACTTGGCAAGAAATTTCTGCATCTCCTGCAACTAATGATATTTAGAAATATTTATAGAATAAAAAAAAAGTAAAGAAAAGTGAAAAACCACTAATCCAAAAAATACTTGCAACTAATGTTCACAGAAGCGTTATTTACAATAGCCAAGTAAGGCATGGAAGCAACCTACAAGTCCATTAACAGATGAATGGATAATGAAGATGTGGTAAACATATGTACAATGAAATATTACCCAGCCATAAAAAATAATGAAACTTTACCACTTGCAACAATATGAATGGTCTTTGAGGTTATTATGCTAAGTGAAATCAATCATACAAATACTGTATAATATCACTTATATGTGGAATCTAAAAACAAATTAGTGAATATAGCAAAAAAGAAGTAGACTCACTGATATAGAGAACAAACTAGTGGTCACCAGTGGGGATAGGGAAGGAGAGAGGGACATGTACAGTTAGGGGATTAAGAGGTACAAGCTATTATATATAAAATGAGCCATAAAGACATTCTGTACAGTACAGAGAATATAGCCAATATTTTATAATAGCTACACATGGAGTATGACTTTTAACAACTGTGAATCACTATAATGAAAACTTGTAACATATAATGTTGTACACAACTATACTTTGATAAAAATAAATAAAAATATAAATGAATCACATAACATATTTTGTTTGTATGCTTCAGTGGTATGATCAGAATTTAATATCCACAGTATGATGTCACAGAATTACTATCCATAAACGGAAAGATAATAAGTAACTTTCATAATTCATCTTCAGTCAAAGGCAAACGGAATGACACACAAGGAGTATTGGAACTACTTTTTCATATTGTCAGAGAAACCACTGAAACAACTTGGAATTAAAGATAATAAATAATAAAAATGTTGCTTCAACAAAAGAAAACCCTAACATCATACTTTGTCCATGCTAACACATACTGATACATACCTACTTAACACTGTAACTGATAATTATGGTTGTATTACGTATTATATTTAACTTCTAATGTTTGTGAGTATAAACAAATACATATACATGCGTACACATACATAATTATTATGAGTTATTTATCTGTGTGTATAAATATATACACCTATAGATAAAAAAATGTACATAATCAACAAAGGCAACAATTTTTTTTGCAAAATATTTATAAACTATCTTCTTTAAGCATACCTTTTGTTATTTTAGTGATACATACCACCCTTCACTGAAATATACTCTTTTGATCTTAATATCTAATTTTTAATATCCTCCTTTGAAACAATTTAGTTCTACATCCTCTTCTATGTGAATTTATTTTAATATTAGTTGTATTTTTCATTTTCTTCACATACCACATCAATTATATTTTCTCACAGTAGCATTCAGTATAGTAATCATGACTGTGAAAAAATATATAAAATTTAATTTTTGTATATATGTAAATATATATCCATGCTACTATATCTACATCTACTAGTTATCTTGAAAGTAAAATTCAAAATACCATAATGTATATGCATTCCTATTTGTTACATATTTTCTATTAATTCCTTAGGTAATTAAAAATAATCTCTCTTCATCCATTAACTTTTTTTTTCTTTTCCTGAGTTAGCAGAAGAGTAAAATATCTTTTAGAGTCACTATAACTCCTATTATATATTACCAACTTTAAGTCAAGTAAATATATGATTTACTCTACTACAACATGTATTTTCTGAGTTAAAATTCTTTTATATTTTAACTCGCTTTATCCCGGGCAATGATACCACCTTCGTCAAGTAACTGAATACCATATTTATTGAGACTCAGTGACTTCTATTTCTTTATTCTCAATGTCAGTTGTCAAAACACAATTAATCATTATCACTCAGAATTGTAACTAGAGTCTTCAGATATACGTATTCCCTCTTAGTACCTATTTCAGTATTCCCTTCCTCAAAGCAAAATAACTGCAAACTTCTCTGGAAAACTACCATTACAACCAAATGTACTTTTATCATCACAAAAAACAGCTGAATTCATAACTAATCATGATGATCTACTTAATTGTTCATCTAAGATGGGTCTATTCAGCCTCTGTGGGCACCCAAGCATTTCCCGTTGGCTCCATATAAACGTAAAACCTGAGGCTTAACATACTGAAAAGAGAATGTTCTTCTGTTTAAAGTAAAATTCCAAAGAAACATTTCTTACCTTCTTAAAAAATAAGAAAGAAAATATTAGGATTTGTTTCTGCTTATTTTTCAAATGGCCATTTATTAGGAAGGAAGTTAGGATATAGGCTTTGACTTCTGTTTTAGATCAAAGGGATAATCAACATAGTGATATCTGCAAGGTTCTCAAAATAATATTTTTTCAGTAATTATATAAAGTAGTATACAATTTAAGTTATACGATTGAAACCTTATTTCCATTCTTACTGTCACATTTTTTATTAAAAACCCTGTAACTTGAATTAAAAAAAATGAGTTGTTGCGTTTTGAGCTTGTATGTGTTTGTACATTGAGACCATGACCTTGTCTTCTCTTTTTTCAATCTTTCTTTTTTTTTTTTTTTTGGTCTTTTTAGGGCTGTACCCAAGGCATATGGAAGTTCCCAGGCTAGGGTTGAATCAGAGCTGAAGCTGCCAGCCTACTCACAGCCACAGCAAGCCAGATACGAGCCACATGTGTGATCTATACCACAGTTCACGCCTTGCCAGATACTTAACCCACTGAGCAAGGTCATGGATAAAACCCGTGTCCTCATGGATACTAGTCAGGTTCGTTACTGTGGAGCCACAATAGGAACTCCTTCAATCTATTAACTTCAAGTAATATACAATATCTGGAAAATTCTAAAAAGAGTGCTGTAAGTTTTTAAAAAGAAATTTCTGCTTGGTAAAAATAATAACTTTGATCCAGGAAGTAAAATCCAACAAAACACATATAATAATAAACAATAATTTATTGTATTGACATCTAACTCTTCATCATTTCATGAATTCCTACAAAATATCTCCTTTGATCTCCACTTTAGTCCTGTGTGGTAAGGTGATATACAAGAATATAATTTTCTAGGTAACACACTCACATTCTGAGACCAAGGATCCTAGACTAGCAGAGATTCTATTTTCCTGAATACTGCAAGCATGTTCCAATAGGCTTTCCTGCTGCTATGGAAAGAGATTTGATAAGCTACCTTCCACATATTTTTACCTTGAAGATTTTGGGGTAGCAATAGCTTTGCTAACATAAATAAAAATAAAAATTTTATTTTTAATCCATTCAGAAAATATTTTGGTAAGTTTTGTAAGATAAATCATCTAACCCACGTCCATGCCTCCAAATGAGATGTTGCTATGGCTAGTCATGTTTCAGATCATCATAGGAACATATGCATAAAAAGATACCAGGTGAATAGTCATCTGCTTTAGGTGGGGCTTACTTTAACAGGTTCCAGAGAGTTCAAAAAGAGTTCTGAAAGCTTTTATATCTAAGGCAGAATAGAGGGCTCATTTTTCTAAATGAGACAATTCCAAAACACTAAAAACAAGCAAACAACAAATATTAACAGTGGTCACAGAGCCCAGATTAACTTTTATATCCTTTACAATTTTTCTAGCAATTGAGATATACCAGTTTACCTGGTATTACAGACTTGGACCCATTTCTTTTTTTTTTTTTTTCAGTTTAGCTGGCAGGGTTAGATGTCTCTGGTATCCTTGGTCTAATTTGTTTTTATTTATTTGATCAATTTAAAATTATTAAAAAATATAGTAAAATGAGCGATAGATGAATTACTTTATTCAGATCTCTATTCTGTCATGTTTTCAGATTCATTCTAAATTAACATACCCCTTCACTCCTCAGCTCCATATAATTTTATTTACATCAAAGCAGTTATTTGACATTGTATTATACACTTAAATTTGGGGGGAGTAATATCTGTCTTCTATACTACAATGTAAATTCTACGTGGATAGTAATTTTGACTGTTTTATTTGCTGCTGTATTATCAGCCTTTAAAAAGCCATTTGTGAGAAGGTAGGAATCCAATAAATATAGAATTAAAGGATAAATAAAAATTGAGTTCAGAGTTCCCATCGCAGCACAGTGGAAAGGAATTTGACTAGGAACCATGAGGTTGTGGGTTCAATCCCTGGCCTCCCTCAGTGGGTTAAGGATCCGCGCTGCTGTGAGCTGTGCTGTAGGTTGCAGATGTGGCTTGGATCTGACGTTGCTGTGGCTGTGGTGTAGGCCAGCAGCTGTAGCTCCAATTCAACCCTTAAACTGGGAACCTCCACATGCGACAGGTACAGCCCTAAAAAGAAAAAAAAAATGAGTTCTCTTTACATATCTCTCTAATCAATCCTATTATCAATCTGTGTTAACTATTTGCGTGTACTCTGCCATGTTTTTCTCCCTTGAATAGATTTGCTTTGTTTTTCTGTTGCTTTTGATAGCATCACTTCAGTACCTAATTATTTCAATTTGGCCATCTATTTAGTTGAATATATTCACCTTTCTATCCGTATTTCTATGAGATAGACCTCCAGGATAAAATTGCTGGATCAACATGAAACGTTTATTTAATACATGTTGAGAGATTATTTTAAAAAATCTTACAATTTACGTTTCCAAGAGCAGCTTATTAGAACTAACATTTCATTACAATCTTTATGCCATTGTTCTTTAAAATTGTTTGCCTGATACATAATGAATGGTAGAACAAGTCTTAAATTTGAATCTTCTGTCTGCTAGTGAAAATAATATGCTTTCATGTGATCATTGAATAACCTCCAAAGTTATTCATCTCACTCAGGGTTGGAGTTACAACCTTGGCCCATTCATCACCTATCTAAACTCAAAGTAGGTTACCTAAAACTTATTAATAACCTTTAGAAAGTTGAAATATGGCTATCTAGGATGGAAAAAAATGATGCACATTAAAATATATATTAAGATAAGGGATAATTTCCCGCATAAAATTAAAAGGTAAATGGCTATGTGAATTTAATCATAAAATATTCTTTATTTAATAGTTTACATATGAATCTTCCTACTTGGATGAGTTAAAAATTAGTATTTATTTTCCAGCCAGAATAATATTTTCAACTAAAGTAAAATAGTTGAAGAAAAGTATTAAGTCCAAAAGTCTTTTCAGTAGGAGATATTTATTGAAGCTATTAGATATAACCATAAGGTCATTTCCTGATTGGTTGTTTTTGGAAGCTTATAAGAGTAAGCTTGGTAAATTCCTTTTCTATTTTTTCTTTCCAAAGAATCTTTAAAATGCTGTAGCCTAATGGAAACCTTTCCACCATTTTGGTCAAGAGAATCTCTGTTTTTATAAGATTATTAATTATATCTTAACTCCTAGGTTGAGAATGTTTATCTTTCTATCATTCATCTAATATTTTACAGATTTTCTTCATAGTAGTCTTATTCAAAAATGTTTTAGCTGTTCTTAACTTTTTCAGTATCATGTTTGTCAAGTGTTTCATGTTTCATATAATTTCTATATTACTTTTGAAATACTTTTCAATATATGACTTGATCACTGTAGGACTTTATAATTCATTTCTTCTTTTTCCTCTTTCCAGCTATACTCTTATTAAACAATTATTTTCATTAAAGTTTTTCTAGGCTGTGAACAGCCATGGATATATCCAGGCTTGTCGGTCAGTGCTAAGTGGCGTCCTTGGTAAGTTAACAAATCTTTAAGTTTCCATTTCGTACACTTAAAATGTGCACAATAAGGTGTTACAAGATGATAAGGTGCCAGGAGATGATATAGAAGTAGCTGTTACACTCCAAATGTTTATAAGAGTCTATAAACTTTGACTCCTTGGTTTTCCTTTTCTGAGTAGACTTAACTGACTATTGCAGCAGTCTTTAATAATCATTAAGAATAGTTAAATGTTGCCATAATGTTCAGTTATGGACATTTCCTTTATTATAGTTATCTATTTTAGTATGTTTAGAAACTAAACATAAAAATAAAAATATAAAGCCAGTTACTATAATGCATTACTAATAAGGACCTAAATATAACCTATTTTCCTTTCCAAGAGGGACTCTACTGGATAACTCTTAACCAGTCTATTTATACTTAAAAGGCTTGACCCTTGGCTTGAGTGTGTTAAATCAGATTCAATAAGCACTTAAATGTGCTTCTGGATATTTTTTAATATTTGTATTGATCTTAATCATTTTGGAATAATTACATGTTAATAAGATTATGGGAAGTGGTTGTATTTATACTTGAAATCTTCAGTTCTGGATAAAATTACTCACACCCTGACATTACAGTGTTTCCAGTTCTTTTCCATCATATCTACACTTCACTTGATTTTCAAGGGCCCTATGACATCTGCTCATCACAGTCTCTAGTCATTTGTTTTGTGTTCCTTTATTCCTCACACCTAAGTATACACATGACTGAATCTCTCCCTCTCTCTGGCTCCTGTTGTTTTTCCTGAAATATAAATTACTCCCCAAAACCTCAAAACCTTGACTAATGTTCAAGGCTCAATCTCTAATTTGTAGGTATGTCTCTCATCTCTTTGCGATTGAACCTCTATAACTGAAAGACATCCTAATTGTAAAATAACAAATTTTCTTTTAACCCATACCTTGTTATGAATTAAAATTTATATAGTTTTCCATTGATATCCTAATTCCTAAATTGTAAACTGTAGAGAAAGGAGGAAACAAGGTCTTCAGTGTCCATGCTCTTGGTTGAAGGGAAACAACTATTGAGTTATGTAATTATTTATGCTGCAGCTCGATGATAGACCCTACACCTTAAATCTATTTTGAAAGGCATCCTGGGGAAAGCATCATAAAAACACATTATTTGATGCAGTATAGTTTAGATAAACCCAGAAACAGTAATAAAAATTGGCTATTCATAGAGTTTGGACTATGCAGAAAACCAACCAAAGCGATATAAAAACAATTTTACTTAATTGACTTTGGTACTGGTAATAATAATAAATACTTTGAAAACAAAAGAGTGTAATTCTCACCATCACCCACTCTTACTTCATAGCACAATAAAAATTAGACAATTCCCTGAATAAAATAAACTGCTTAAGAGAAACTGAGCAAAGATATCCCCACTAAAATTATTAAATGTGTAATTGTGCAAAATTCATGGTACATGCAGTACTGCATTTTCTTTATAGTCTAAGAGTTACACTCAAATTGGGAAGCCTGGCATACACAAGATGGTATGAAAATACATTAAATAAGGACAAACAGTAAACTAACAATTAAATTAATGATAATATTTTTTGTATCACATAATATTTTAAAATTGAAACTAATATGTACAGCACAGAGTACAGGGTAGTAATATAGAGACCATGGAGGTAAAATATACTATTTTTCAAGGGATGTTTACTTTTTAAAAAAAAGACAGAAAATAATCATTCTTCCTGAAAAATATATACTCTGGTCACTGTTTCTTTAGAATTGCGTTTTCCACCTTTAATTATTAATTTGTGCTTGAGTAGTCACACTCTCCCTTCCCTTCTACCTCCCACAAGTTCTCCCCCCCTCACTCCGACCCTCCCTCCATCTGCCCCTCCCTCCTTCCCTCCCTTTATTCCTTCCCCCTCTCTACCTCCCTTCTACCCTCCCTTCCTTTGTTTTTCCCTAAGTTTATTTGAATAGTCTGAATCGCATGTTTTTCTTGGTATTTCTTTATCTTATTCTCTTCTTTCATCTCACATACACTTATGCAGTGAATCATTTTAGAAATTCTATTTGCACTGCTACAGAATAGGTGAATTCTAGACATCCTTCCTTCATTTTCTAAGACCTATTGGTCTCTCTGATTTGCACTGGAAAAACTGTTACACCATCTCCCTTCCTGATATTGAGTATTTAAGGAACTATTAGAGAAGGCAACAAACATAAGTAGGGATAATCTGGAGCTGCTGCTTTGTTGGCAGAGCTTGGACATTTTAGCTAAATTTTATGAAACATATTGTAAAAAGAATCATGAGAGGATAGCATTCACGTGGGTAGGATGACCATAGCATGCTGACCTTTTTTTTTTTAAGGGTCAGACCTGTGGCATATGGAAGTTCCCCAGCTAGTGGTCAAATTGAAGCTGCAGCTGCAAGCAGGCCTACACCACAGCCATGACAAGGCCAGATCTGAGCTGCATCTCTGACTTACACTGGGGCTTGAGGCAATGCTGGATCTTTAACCCACCGAGCGAGGCCAGAGATCCAACCCACATCCTCACAGACACTATGTCAGGTTCTTAACTCACTGAGCCACAAGGGAAACTCCATGCTGTTCTGTTTTTGTTTTGTTTTTTTTTTGGCGTTTGAGTGAGGAAATATTTTCTCCTTCCTTTTATGTCTGATTCTTTTATATCCATAATTCCTCCATACTTACCAGTATGTATTATACAAGGATCCATAACTCCATATGGTTTACATAATACAAACAGTATAATAAATAAACTATACACATGTACATAGATACACATTTTATGTGTGTATAAGCTATATATATATAACATTTTTTGCTCATTTCTTGTTGTAATAAAGAAAGGATATTTTCGTGACTTGCCTTTAGTCAACCATTTTTATTATGAATACGACTAAAGCTTTTCCAACTGCCAGATTCTAGATACTAGCAGAACATCATTAAATCCTAACAGCAACAAATAAGTATATGGAATTTCTTCTTCTTCTTTTTTTTTCCCAACAAGAGGCCTTCACAAATTTATTACTAGACAATGCTATGCAGAAACACCAACACAAAGAGGACCCATTTCTTGATATATCCAAATGTGGCTGTGCTGTTTTCAGTGTGATATAGTAAGAGGCAAGTAAGACTGCCACACATTATAAATATGTGCACCATCTCGTGTGTGGAGGCTCCTTATAGACCCAGCCTTGTTCTTTCCCAATGTCTTCTCTTCGAATTGTACCTGATTTTATTACCAGTTTTCATTGGAATCCATCGGGGGATGGGACAATTCTGCTTTCGCTTCTTGGCAAGGAATTGCTTGATACTGAAAGTCCTGTGAGAAGACATGGCGAAGAACTAAATCAACTGCACATAGGATGGCAGAGAAGAGAAGAGAGTGTGGAATTTCCTTTACTGTGATTCTATTTGTAAACATGATTAGAGCCATCTCTTGGAGCTAATGGATTTAAAACAGCAAAATTCTAGTATAAAATAGATTTCTAAATAAATTATTATATATGAAAATGTATTATTTTAGCTATAATGTTTGATATTCAAACAGCAAGATTACAAATAACTTAGATCTTGCATCTGAAAATAGTAATAAAAAATCTAATATATTTTTTTAGTTGTAAACTTAATAAATACTTTTTGTTGAAACTGCTTTTTTTAAATATTATGGTTGGGAATGTGACTGGATATGAACAAGCTGAGAGGAATCAGATGATATGTAACTAACATTGCTGATTGGTGATAAGTTAGTGGTGTTAGGTCTGGGTATTCCAGATTTTCTATATTCAGAGTGGGTTTCAACTTGTCTACATTAAATTCCCCTGTAATTTCCATTTTCCTCCAAAATATGTGCATACTCAAGTTAAATTCAAAGCTACAGATAGCTAAGGTAAAGATTAATGAGATTTTAGAAAAACAAAGATTACTTGCAGTACAAAACTATTTCCAATGTAATTATGGTTTAGTGCTTTGGTCACTAGTGAATTTTAAAACAACAATTTTGTAGCAAATAACAGACCTTATTCATTTCATCTTGAGCTGAACCATGGAACTTGGTTTTCAGCTCCAAAATGACAGGCACTTCCAGGAGAATAAAATATATTGATTTATCACTGAAAATGCTCATTATTTTAATCACTGCGATGTGACTGGTTTGGGAATGTGGCCATGACTTCAAACTGATACAAATGTTGTTGATTAGATGCAAAGTAAGGAAAGTCAAACTGAGTGATGGGTTATCAGCAGCATTCTCTCTGCTTCCCAGTATCTATTGTACAGGGGCCCTACAGCTCCAATATGGCTTCTATAATACTTGCAGCATAATAATGATTTAAGTGTGGACACTCATTCTCACATTCAGGCTTGATTTACTGCTTGAGTCAGAATAACTCCTTTTAGAATGTCTGGAACAGCAGGTTGTCCACTAATGTGCATAGCAATGAGTTTTACTTCTAAAGTCACTGCTTCTCAGCAAGTGATATGTTTCTCTAAAGATTCACGACTGGAAGCACTGTCCTGCGGAAAAATCCTTCACACACTGCTTTTGTGTTAACTCACAAGCAAACTAAAGTTTTAGATGCTAAAATGTTAGGATCTGGTTTCAAAATATACCACCATACACCAAAAAGTTCCTCTTAAAAAATAAGAATTCAAACTATGATAACAAAAGGAATGACTGATTTGTTTTCCCTGCCAAGGACTACATAAATATTACTGAGACAATTAAAAGAGTGGAAACTCTTTAGTTGTACTGCATAAAGTTGTTTTACATTTTTAGTAGATAGTAATAGACACTACTTTTTATGAATAGTAGTCAAGATTTGTCCTTTTGGAAAGGTTTTCTATAATTTAACTCTCCATGCTTGAAAAAAAATTTCTCTCTGGCTTGATGATGGTATATGATAAATTGTTAATGGAATAAACAGTCTTCATACAGTACACACACACACACGCACACACACACACACACATGCACATATATACACATACCAGTGTACACATATGAGAACTAAAATGCAGAGATGAGTTCATCATACACTGTAGCTCACAAATTTCATTACACTGAATTTTTTAAAACTCTTGGTTCTACTTTTTCACCTCTAAATCATGTTTTTATTCCCTTCATCTCTATGTGCACCCACTTTGATTAATATATGTAAATGATTATGCATGTGTTATTGTAAACTATGTAGGGAATATATATATTAAAAATCACATAAAATACATGTGATTTACATATATATAAATATATATATAAATAGTGTTTTTTTTCCCTCGATATTATTTCTGTTGCTTAACTTCTCAATATAATATTATATTTTAAATATCTATACACTTTGTTACATGTCAGGGATAATATTCCATATACTTAGCAATTTGTGGTATGGGCACCAAACAATGAAATTGGAAACCGGCAAAAAACAATATGTGAAGCCCTCTAAGTGCCTACTGCCTGGATATCAGGTCTACTGATTGAGTGTTTTACTATTTCAATAAAGACTGTCATATTGCGTTATAGAAATTCATTCTATACCCCAGCAAAATATGTTAATTTTTAAATTATCTTTACACTATACTAATGAACCTGTTAGTGAACAGAATTATTTAATAGTTCTAACTGGTTCCTTTATTAGTTATACTTTTACATCTCATTAGAAAATCTTTCCCAGTCTTGAGGTCATAAACTTAGCATCAGCATCTTCCAAAAAACTTAAAATTTGGTCTTTCACATTTAAAACTTAATTAATTATAAATTGATGTATGTGTATGATATGAGAAAAGGGCCGGATTCCAGTACTGTTTTCCTCATTCATTATAAGGTACAACCTCTCCTAATGATTTCAAAGCTGGTTCCGTCATAAGTCGTTCCCAGCTTCTGTCATACAGTGAGACAACTGGTGAGCTCCTTAGGTAGTGTACCCCTGCTTCTGCTACTAACCTCATTGTTTAACAGGAAGAACTCTGTGTGGATATAAAAGTTCTGTTTATAATTTGCTAAAAAGTATAGTTCTATCTTGACTATTGAATACAATCATGTGTTTTCTGTATCTGTTGACAGGACCACATAAGTTTTATGTGAATATATTAAACTTTCATCTCAGAGAACAAACTCATTCCCAACTTTGCCAAAATCCATTCTCTTTTTTTATATAGTGCTGAACTAGGTTCCCTAGTTTTTTATTTAGTATTTTTGCATCAATATAAATTACTGAGATTAGCTTTTCATGTGCATTTCTTATCAAATCTGGGTATCAATTTTATGTAAACTCCAAAAAATGAGTTCTGGGGAAAAAATTAATTCTATACCCTGGATTAGATTGGACATTATGGGACTATATTTTGCTTTGTAATTTTGTTAGTCACAATGGTTAAACCATTACATTAAAATTTCCATTGTAGGGAGTCTAAAATATGTTTGGTATTCTCATTTTGTTGTTTGAGTCTCAAAGTTCCCTTCATACATTCTATTTTCTTGTAGTGATTTTTTTCTGGATTATTTTTTTATCCAAATCTGTCTTTCATGTGATTACATTTGTGTTGTATTTTCCTATTCTACTACTAAATCCCATTCCTCTAATATTTGATTTCAAACATTCTATTCTCTTAATCCTAGAATTTCTCTTAACTGCCTCTTTTTCATATTTTATACTCCTATTACATTTTTGAAATATCTTAGAAAAGAATATAGTTTACTATTTTCTGGTAATTTCAATATCTAAATATTTTACAAATCCATATCTTCTGTCTCTTGTTTCTGTTGTTAATTTTTGGGAAGTAATAGGAATTTGCTCATGTTTATGCACAGTTATAGGCTTTCCATGAATAACTATGGCACTGGAAGTTAAAAGATGATTGAACATATAGAGATCTCCAGAATGATTTATCTCCCCACAGGCTTGTATTTACATTTAAAAAGGATAAAGCTCAGAATCAGTAACAAGCAAAAGGACTGTAACCAAGCAAGACCCTATGGGACCTTCCCAGGAGAGCACACTCCATGTCCTTCACCTGCCTCTTTGTAGAAAAGTTTGAGTCTCCTGGGCCTTCCAAAAGTTCCAAAGAATAAATTTAATCAGAGAAATAAGAAAATGAAGAAACAAAGGAAAACAGTCAAGCAAGACAAAATACTAATTGGTTAGCCATTAAACAAAGGCAAAGACCTGGAATTCTTCCTCAAAGGTGATAGATAGTGTTCTGAACCATGTCTGTTTTGCAGATCCTGAAACTTCCATTAGGTGGAAGAAGTTAACGATATGCTGATCACAAGCACATTGACTCTAGGCAGGTTGAGTTGGGCCCAGAGGGTTGATGATGTTGACTACTGGCTACTTTACCACCAACCAATCAGAAGAATGGCCAGGATCTGATCACATACCCTGAAACCTTCTCTCTCACCCTGTATTTAAAAACCTTTCCCTCAGTGCCATCTGGGGTGTTTGAGTCTTTGGAACATTAGCTGCCTAGAGTCCCTGCTTAGTACCCTGCAGGGAAGATTGCACTTTCCTTTACCACAACCTGGTGTCAGAAAGATTGACTTTACTGCACACAGGCCAATGGACCCAAGTTTGGTTTGGTAATAGGATTTGTTTAACCTAGAAAGATTCCTTTCTTTCCCTTCTCTTAGTTGATAAAAACGGCAGCTATCCTATATAGGCTCCCAGACTTATAATTTGGAGAGCCCTCGCCAATATCATTTTCTCTGCTGTGCATTCAGCGTATAACCTTCTGCTTCTTATTACATCATCCCAATGTAATGGGGGAAATGGGAAGAGGACAATCTATATTGTTATCTCTATAAGTAATAATAATACGCCTTGATTCAGAAATCTTATTTTTGCTTTGAAAATAAAAATAAGGAGTTCCCATTGTGGCTCAGCAGTAACGAATCCAACTAGTATCCATGAGGATGCAGGATCAATCCCTGGCCTTGCTCAGTGGGTGGGAGATCTGGTGTTGCTGTGAGCTGTGGTGTAAGTCACAGATATGGCTCGGTTCCCACTGAGCGAGGCCAGGGATCAAACCTACATCCTCATGGATACTAGTCGGGTTCATTTTTACTGAGCCACAGTGGGAACTCCCTAACTGGCCTAATTTTAATATTGTTGTGTCTCAGGGAATAGGAAGGCCTGAGGAGAAGGAGAGAGACAGGGAACCTGTAGTAAGGATGCACACATTTCTTGATTAAATTTGCCATCCTACATGGGTGCAGTTTTTGTCACCTCAAAATAATTACAATAGTAACATCAAAGATCATTGACTACAGATCACAATTACTGATATAATAATAATGAAAAAGTTTGAAATATTGTGATAATTACCAAAATGTGATATAGAGACACTACAGTGAGCAAATGCTATTGGGAAAAAATGGTGCCGATACACTTGCTAGACACAAGGGTTGCCATAAATCTTCAATATGTAAAAATCACAGTATTCATGAAGTGCAATAATGTGAAGCATGATAAAATGAGGTATACCTGTATGCAACTATATGCTGCTTAAACACATACATATTCACACAGACACACACATTTCAAATACAAAAATAGACTCAAATTTACCAGGACTTTATAAAGAAAATTTAAAATTCCAACAAAGACACCAGTAAACACATAGACAAGTAGAAGACATGCTACGTTCTAAGAGCTAAAAGCTAAATGTCATAAAGATCTCAATTCTCACTAAATAGATAGGAAAACTAAATTCTAACCCAGGCTGGCTTTAAATTTCATACAGAACTGTTTTCACTACCTGAAGGAAATACAGAAGACCTTAGCTGGTACAATCTGTATCTGTTAAGAACTGCGAAGAGTCTGAGATTTTTATCCCATTTGCAAACAAAAAAGTTAGCTAATCAGAGCTTCAACATGCTGGCAGAAGACATGAATCCTGGGTCAGAGACAAAGAACATTATCACACACAGCGATAGCCTTTACTAGATTCTTGATGTTTCTTTGTACCATAGCTCTGGTTCCTACCGGGTGACAGAAAGAGAGCCAGATGGCAAATGCATAACCAGTTGGCTTCATTACAGAAGAGAAACTCTGGCTTGAGAAAACAGGACAATTTTACAACAGGCATTAAACGTGCCTACTCTATGTTCTGAAAGGAAAAATTGTCTTTATTTATAATGCCTTATGGGAGGACTTTATCTCCGTCTTCCAAACCTATTTCATACAAGCATCCAGAACATATGGATCGTCTTTCACTTTTTTATATTGACATAATTTCAAACTTACAGAAGAGATCTACCAATAGTCAGCTTCTTCCATTTATCATCTTTCTCTGTCTCTCCCTGTCACCCTCATCTCTTCCTTCTCCCTCTCCCTCTATCTCTCTCTCTTTCTTTTCTAGCCACTTGAAGAGAACTTAAAGACATAATGAAACATTATCTCTTAACAGTTCAGTGTATATTTCTTAAAGACTACTGTGCAACCATCAGATTCCAAGGAAGTAAATTATCTTTTATGGAGTGCTATCTTCTACTCTGCACTCTATTTAATTTCACAAACTGTTCCAATAAAGTCTTTTATGGACCCAGGACCATATCAACTATCATACAAAACAGTCTGCTGTCCTGTTTCTGTAATCTACTTCAAAATATATCCTGAATATGTCCATACTTCACAACAAGACTCCTATTTTAGCACACTAACCCTTGCCACCATCATTTGTCTACATTTTTCTTAATTGTAAATACTTATTTCTGATACAGAGAGACAATTCCTAAAATAATATTTACATTGAAATTATTGAAATTGGTATATACCAATTTTAAATTTTAAATGATCATTTATTCTGCTTCTTTTTTTTTTTTTTTTGTCTTTTGTCTTTTTAGAGCTGCACCTGCAGCCTATGGAGGTTCCCAAGCTAGGGGTTGAATCATAGCTATAGATGCCGGCCTCTGCCACAGTCACAGCAATGAGGGATCTGAGCCATGTCTGTGACCTATACCACAGCTCATGGCAATGACAGATCCTTAACCCACTGAGTAAGACCAGGGATCGAAATCATATCTTCGTGGATAGTAGTTGGTTCATTAACCACTGAGCCACAACAGGAACTCCATCTTTTATTATTCTTGAGTTATTTTCATGTAATATAAATATTTATTACAGTAATATAGCTGATAGATATGCCCCCAAAAGAACTGACCATACTGTGGATGCATGGAAACACAAATCACTTTCTTTTGAATCTCTCTCAAAAAGATACAGCAAAATATATTAGCATTGTTTAAAAAAATTTACATCTGAATGACTTTAACCTATGAAGTTTCAAAAGATTTAAGTTACATCAAATATTAAATTGTATGTATAATAAAGTGAGAATTATACAGTGGTGCTGGCAGAGCATCTGAAAAAGGTCACTTCTTAAATACACAATATTGTTTACATTATAACAAAAACACTATCCTATAATTTACTCATCATACTGTTACAGAGAGAAAAGAGAAATCACTAATACTAAGACAGATGGCAAAGTAAACATGGTTTAAATTGTTTATAATATTTACAAGTTAACAGAGTGTAAAATTTCCTTTAGAAGTGGTTGAGAGCAATCTTCTAAAACTCCTAATAAAATACTGAAATAACTGTTCTTTGAAGCTTTCCCATGATCAGAGGAAAATATATAGACAAATAAAAATGAAAGTATTTTTTTTTCTTTTAAGTATGTGAGTATAATTACTGGGGAAATTGAAGCAAATGAGTTTTTTTTTAGTAAAGCTTGGGGAAAAATGAGGTCTTATTTATATATTTTAAAATGACACTGGGAACATACATTATCCTCTCCTACAGTCATTGTGAAAGAAATTAAATACTATGATATGTTTTCAGGATGAACAAGGCAAAATGGAAATACACTTCTCCCGTACCCTGTCTGCTCACGCCCTTTCAGAATGAGCATGCCACCCAATACCAGACCTTTGAAGTACTGTAATTTCTCCAACTCCATGCCTGCTACATTTGAGGTCTTGCCCTGGCCAGCATCCTCATCCATAACTTATCTACTTTTCTAATTTTAATCCCCAGTATTTGAACTCTGCCCATGACCTCCTGTGTTTTATTTTTCACTTTCTCTGTCCTTCAATTCCATTTATATATGTATACTATGATAATGCTTTCTGCACCTTGAATATCGGCCCTTCCTGATCTCTGTTTCACCCTATACAGCTCAGACCCCATGACAGGTAGTGGAATCGCTTTATTATAATCATGTTTCATCACACCTGCTCACCAAATTTTAATTCCAAAACACTTTTACCAACTCTTCAATCAAATTTCTTACACTGTTCACCTCCAATTTGATCATTCTAGAACTAAAAATCACTCTAGTTATTTGGAAACATCACTAAGATATTCTTCACTTTTATGGTTTTTCTCAAAGACTCTACTTTTCTTAGAATGAAATGTCTATGCTTATATATATATAGACAACCTTTGGACGGTAGATGTTTATTTGGGAGATGAACCCAGAAAACACTGGTAATACACTGAAGAAGTGATACAGGGAAGAGAAAGAGTTAATAAAGGCATCTCATTTTAGAGTTGTCACTGTTCTTTGGGTGAAACTTAACTCCAATTAGGAAACTTGAGAGCCGATGTAGGACGTGCCTATAGTTATACAACTTCCATCATTTACTGGAAGAATACTGCTGGGTGGAAATTGTTATTTCTCCGGTACTTCTGGCCTGTCCCTCACCCAGGTGGAACAGGCTCCAACAGTCAGATACAGGTAATAGGTAATGAATTGGAAGCTGCTAGTGGAAATCAGTTTCTTGTGCATGGAAATTGTAACTTCTAAAGGAAAATATGAGTAAGTCACTGACATATCTGCTTCATGCATTTACCACAATATAACTATTGTTTGTGCATTTCTCCTAATAGATTATTAACTTCCTTGAAAGAAAGTGTATGTGCATAGGTCTATGTGTGTGTATCTTTATTCTCCAGTCACTAGTTAGATAGTCATAAATTAAATATTTGTAACACAATCTGAAAACAAAATGTTTAACTTTCAGGATAAGCTAATGAGTTTAGCTCATTAATACACTGATTATATCGGGTCATTAGTTCTAGAACTATTATTAATTAAGCATTATGTAATAAACATAAACATAATCAATAGTCGAAAAATGACTTTCAGAGCCATTTGGAAATTCACCAATATTTTAAAAGGGAAAATATATAAGACTTAGGTACTTTTTATATTTTAAAAAGGATAAGGTCTGATTATTCCTAACACCTGTTTCCTTTCATTGGCCATTTTGAATGATTGATAAAGAAATTATGTTCATGGCTTTTACACGACACTGGTGCAAAAGGTAGAATTGTTCGTAGTTAAAACAGATCCTATATTATTTGTCCAAAGACGATGGAGAAAGAAACTGGACATTATTTTCTATTCAAATAATGTGAAGAGCAAGTGGTGTTGATACATCATATATTACAATAAAAATTAAAGGATGTCATATTTTCAGGATGAAAAATTGGCTTTCTTCATCAGCTAGAGTGAGGAGACCAAGGAAAACTGTCCACGTGGGACTGCAACAGTTAGGAGAAATTATGGTAATTCTATTTAGCTTGTCATGAGCCATGTTGACAGTCAGAAATATTATCTCCCCATCATATCATTCAACAAAGTTTAGAACTTTGTACATATATGTCAATTATAAAAACAGGAGCATAATGCTTCTACTCTGATATCTGGAGATTTCTGATATTCTGCCAGTCTGTTTGACACTGATGCAGCAAACCTGGGTCTTCCATTCAGCCTAACATCATGCAAAGTATAGGATAGGAGTTTTAGAGTAAGTGAATGGATTGGGGGTGAGAGAACAAACATACCAAAGGAACTTAGTTATATTCCATGCATTAATTCACTTGCACCTATAAAAATGAAAATGTATGCAGATTTAGTCTGGAAATAAAAGTACCTTTCATTTGGGAAAGTTAGCTTATATTGGATCAGTGAATTATTTAAACAAACGAGTGAGGTGTCAAAACAAGCTACTAAAGAATGCCAGATGGCCCTGACTCATCTTCTCCTAGTTAATGCCTGTCAGTAATAAGATAATTTGAATAAAATAAATGATTCTCTTTAAAAAGAAAACTTACCCAAGATGAAACATAAACACAGATTCAGTGTTTACTGTGCCCAAACAGATTTCCTGGCAAAGAAAAAATAATTTTATTCATGTACATAACCGCAGTGGTAGGAGAGACATATGTTCTTATTTAGATGTGTTTGTAGGAATTTTTTATGAAAATACCTCACTCATTAACATTGAATGTTAAATTATCCAAAGGAGATTTGTTAGTTTGTTTATTTTAAAAGAAATTTTGTAAGATAACTGAAAATCCTGACAATTTCCTAAAATCTCAAATGTCTGCATTCCCCCAGCTTGCATTAAACTGTGAATGCATTAATAAATGGAAGAGCAATAAAAATCATTCCTGACATATCAAAATATTCTTCAAAAAAGAAAACCTTCATGAGTGCACAGGTGAGTGAAAAAGATGTTTCTCAAGAAATAATATTTCTACTAAACTTTCTGCTAAAAATTTTGTTTTTCAGACAGTGTGAATGTCTTTTCTATTTCTAAAGAAGGTAAGATTCTGCAGAGTGCAGAGTATACCTTTCAACTAAGAATAATGAGACATGGCCTCTAGGCTACATCACGTAAGAAAAATTATATATGTTTGGGTAAGACTTTAAATGTCTTTCAAGAAAATATAGGATAATAAATTTGTCATGTCCAAATCATTGGTTTGTTCCTATAATTAAATGTCTTTATAAAAGTCGTTAAGTATTGGAGTTCTTGCTGTGGTACAGAGGATTAAGAAACTGGCATTGTTTCTTTCTGTGGTGGTGAAGGTTTGAGCCCTGGCCTGGTGCAGTGAGTGATGGATCCAGCATAGCCACAGCTGTGGTGTAGATGGCAGCTGCGGCTTGGGTTGGATTCCTGGCCAGGGAACTTCCATATGCCATGAATGCAGCCATAAAAGAAAAAAATAAGGTCATCAAGTATTTTTAAGTGTTTGTAAACAATGGATATATAGTTTTTTAGCAATGGGATTTTATAATCTCCTTGACATACATAAAAAGAGTACTGAATGTTCATTTATGGAATACTAAACATTGGGAAGATGTCAGTTTTCAAACCACCAAACTACACATTCTAAGAAATATGAATAAAATTTAAATTGTTTTTCCTTTTTGAGGAATCTGACACTCTTTCCAAATGTATTTCAAAGACTAAAGATCCACTAATAGCTAAATCATTTTAAAGAAGAGGATAAACCCTATGAGATATTCCTAGGTCATTGGAACAGATGAAAGAGTTCAAAAATAGATCTAGATATATATACAGAGAAATATTAATACAATAAAGGTGGCCACATATTAGTCAGTGGCACACGGTGCTGGGAAAACTGGCCAACAAGATAAGAAATAAAGCTGAATCATAAGCTAATATACATCCCTGATATAGAAAAAAAAAACCTAAATTTTAGCAGTAAAACCATAAAGTCAAAGAATAAAATTCAGGCCAATATTACTGTGAATTAGAGTGGGAAGAGAGTCTTTGATAGGATGCCAAAAGCTCTCTCTATAAAGCAAATCAGATTGACGTGACTACATCTGTTGAAAGCTTAGCTAAGCTACTTCATGGTATTGCTGCCTTATGCCTTAGCAGTCTTTTTTTTTTTTTTTTAATAAGGTCAAACATCCCAGAGGGACATTAACTTCTCATACAAGTGAATCCTCTAGATAGCAGCCCTCAGAGTCCCAAGCAAAAATATTTCTCCAACCACCCTTGTGATCAAGTCTTCCCTGTCTCCTAGGAGTTTTCCCTTACACGCCTCTTAGATAAGACCTTCATGTGACTTATCCAAATCCCGCTCCTCTGGTTTGAATTGATCAATCCAGCCTTAGCCTGAGAACATCAAAGCACTCCACCCACAGATCCTAATAAGGTCATGTTCCTCAGGTCTCTGTCTGCACTCTGCACTGACCCCCCAGTGAGTGCAGTCCTTCCAGGCATGCTTCATATTTCCTCTAGGGCTTGTGACAAATTCATAATATCAACTATTTTATTTAATGAAAGACAGCACAGATGCATGTAATGGATCTCATAACAGTCTGGGAGAAGATATTTAAGACACTAAAACTAATAAGTAATTAATATCTGAAATACATAAGAAATTCCTGCAAATTAACTAAATCATGATGAGAAATATGTTTAAAATGGCAGAGGAGTAGAACTAAAATTTGCACAGAAGAGACTCCAAATTATTGTTCAACCTCATTAGAAATAAAATAACATTAAGATAAACTAAATTACCAAGTTAAATTAAATTACAACAACAGTAAGATAATGTATACACATGTTAGCATGGGATAAAAAAATCAGAATAGCTAATAATCAGGTTGTTAATTAAGATGAGACAGTTACTCACTATCATCCATCACTAGTAGAAGTGGATCTGTGCAGCCATTTGGGGGAAAAGGTAGATTTTATTAATAACATTACTCCTGATTATACTCTGTAAGTCTGCAATCCAAACTATATAATAGTATAAAACCAAATGCAATATAGTAGTTAAAAGTTATCTTTGAAATAGGATGATTTGAGTTTACTCTACACAGCTACTTACTACCAAGTAATTTACTAAACTTCTCAGTTTATTCTTTTGAAAAATTAAAATGGGAATAGTATTTGTCTCATAAAGTTATTTTAAGGATGGAGTTGAGTTTATAGATGCAATATATTTAGAAAAAACATATACCAAATTATAACCATAAAAAGAAATAGGAACTAGGGAACACTTGTGAGTGTGCTCAAAGTAACTATTGAAGCAGGAAGTTGGAAGCATCCTAGGTATCTATCACTGGGGCAATTAAAAAGTAATTTGTGGCTACCACATAGTACAAAGTAATAAGCAGTTGATAAGATTAATAATCTTGAGCAATGAGTAGATATTAAATATTTAGAGAAAATTTATTTGAATTTTAAAAATATCCGACATCCTGTTCAGATATGAAGGATTTTAGATATCCTCAAATATCCTCAAAACAAGAAAAAAGCTGAACAAGCTGAAAATCAACAATTCTCTTTAGATTCATTAGAGAGCTGAAGTCATAAGGCAGACCTCTGCCCCAAACTGGAGGTAGGGCAGATACCAAGAATCACAACTTCATGAAGGCAGAAACACTCCACTAGAGCCAAGAGCGGGAGGGTGATTAGCAAAATATGAAAATAACTTGTAAAACTCACATGATGGAGATGAACAACCACTTAAAAGGTAGACAAAACATCTGAACAGAAAGTTCATAAGAGAAGACACACATAAGTCAAATAAGCATATAAAAGGATGCTTAACATCATATGTCAATAGAAAATTGCAAATTAAAACAGCATTGAGATATTACTATATAACTACTGGATTGACCAAAATCTGGAACATGGACAACACCAAATGCTGGAGAGGATGCAGAGGAACAGGAACTCTCATTTACTGCTGATAGGAAAGCAAAATGGTACAGCCATTCTAGAAGACAATTTGGTAGGTTTTTACAAAACTTACAGTGTGCTTACTATTTTATCTAGTCATCATGCTCTTTGGTATTTCCTCAAAGAGTTGAAAACATAATTCCACACAAATACCTGCAAGTACATATTTACAGCATCGTTTTTCATAATTGCCCAAAACAAAACAATAAAGATGTCCTTCAACAGGTGGATGTATAAAAAAATAAAGCGATATATCTTAAAAATGGACTATTGCTCAGCAATAAAAATAAATGATCAAGTTACTAAAACACATGGAGGAAACTTAAATGCATATTACTAAGTCCGAAGCCAGTCCAAAAAGGCTACGAACAGTATAATTCAAACAGGATAGCCGTCTGGAAAAGACAAAACTGTAAGAGTGTGAAAAAATCAGTGGTTTCAAGGGTTTGAAGGACAAGGGAGGAAAGAAGGAGCACAAAGGAAGGATTTAGGGCAGTGAAATCTTTCTATGTGACATTATGAGAGTGTATATCTGACATTATGCATTTGTTAAAACCCATAAAACTGCCCAATCCAAAGAGGGAATTCCAATTTAAACTATGGAATTTAGTGTATAATGTTTCAATATTGATTTATTAATCATTATAAGTGTACCACCCTAGTGCAAGATGTTAATCATAGGAGAAACTGGGGGAAGGTATGTGTGAACTCTGTACTTTCTGTTCAATATTTCTGTAAAGGTAACCCTGCTCTAAAAAATAACATCTATTAATTAAAAAATGCAATGAAGCCACACATATTACAAAAGCTATGTACATTATAAGGACATATATGAAACCTATTAGACTGGATAGGGGAGAAAAGAGGAGTCAGGGTCATCAATCAGAAAGAAATAATAGATGTGTTTTAATGCAAAAAAATTATATAGTAACAAAAACTGAGGGATATATTAATGCATTTCTTTGCCTAAGACTTCACAAAGAGAACGAAGCAAAGGCTAAGGATTTACATTTATATTTAAAGTATTGGCAATAGAGATCAATATTTCAAAAGAAAATTAATTATAATTTGGATTAGCCTTAGGTGACATAGAGCAAGGCAGGAAGGTAGAAAGTGGGGCAGAAAGAGGGAACAGGAGAAGATCTCCTCTATCTCTAAGTAATGGCTTTATCATCAATAAATGTAATACATTTGCTGAGATAGCTACGCTAGTAAGAGCACCACTGACTTCAGGAACTGACTCAGCAGCAGCAAAGGGATGACACAGCATCGCCTATGGTCACTGTGCCTGTGATGTCCTTTAAATCACTTCAGTACTGATGATTCCTGTGTCAAGAACTTTAATCTCTGAGTTCTATGGAGAATCACTGCAATAATCAAAACTGCATAGTCCAGGAGTCCTCAGCTGTCAGGATGCAAGAATGTACTTTCCAGGGAGCTCATCAGGTACAGAGGAGGGTCATGCACCACAGGGTGCTGGGGCAAGCCTTTCTGAAACCCATTCTTGATCAATGACTAATACTATGAGAATCAGTACATAATGATAAAAGTGATCTCAATTATCATGAAGAAATAGGCAACCAGCTCTCATTAGTAAAATGAAAGGTATTCAATATAAGTGAGTTAGCTGAAACAATTTAGAGACTCTCCCGGCCTTTAATTAACTAAAAGTAAGTATTCAACTGTTCTCATGGCGTTGGCTTTATCCCCAAATGTTCTGGCATTAAGGTATTGGATCGCACTGCATCCTGGTGTGGGATCTGATTTCTGAAAATATGTCATGATGAATTGTGGTTCTTGATCAAGCTCTGGAATGCATGTATATGCCTCATAGAGGTGTAACCAGAGCATAGAAAGCTGGGACTTTTCTGTCTCAAGCTTAGGAAATGCCTTGTGCTCACTTTGCTTCTAAGTATTTGTTTGCTCTACAACTGCATAGAATTTGACCCGAGGCTTGGCTCACCACAACCTCACAAAAAGGCTGAGGGGAAGAGCAAATTGAGAGTGCTAAAGCAGACAACTGTACTAAAAATACCCCACAACAGTAGGTTTAACAGGGAATTAGTGTTATCTGGATTTAGCCACAGGAGAGTGTGAGTAATATGGTAAAAAGCATTTTCAAAGTTGTGCGGAATTAAAAGCAAATGTAAAAAAGCAGCAACAGCAAACTGGTCATTCTTTCAGGAAGTATAATGCATGGGGTAGGTTTGCCCAACCTGGGTATTCCCTCTGTGTTGCCTAGATAAAGAGATCCTGGACACAGTACCGCCCTGTACAACCTTTCTCCCAATGGGCAAGACTGCATCCAAACTCAGCTCCCCATAGAAAGAGTGATTCCTTCCTCCAAGCAGGGGAAGCCCTATATGCCCTCAAGGACTGCAGCTGCTGAGCAGCTGGCATTCCCACACTAGTACTTTTTACAGACTAGGCTCCAAATCTACATTGCCTGGTGCCTAGCAATCTGTTTCCAAATTAGCAGATTACTTACCCTTGTATGATATAGATCAAGGCAGGCCCAAACACACTTCCATGTGATACTAAGAAGGATGAGGAATCTATGCTTTCTCTTTTTTTTGTGAACCTCAGCCATGTAAAATTTTGCTTTCAATGTAAAAGCTGTGCCTCACCCTAGACCATGTTGTGGTATAGTTCCAGCAAACTGAAGCTCAACAGGTGACAGTGGATAACATAGCAGAGCATGAGGATGAAGGCATTTGTGAGTAGTACAAGAAGAAAATTGAGTCAAAGAGGGTTTTATAATTGAGAATGAGTTTTTCTATAAAGTAAAACAGACTTTAAACTACTTGAAAGTCAAAGGGGGATGATGGAGAGGGCTGGAGATGTTGAAGAGCAGTGGAGAGAGAGAATAATCAATAGAGGAAAATCCTCTAGAAAGATAAAGGGCTCACACTCCAGGGCAAAAGAGTGAAAAGACAATTTTCAATTGGACGGCTGTCCTACTGCACCAAAGGTGAGCCAACTGCTGATGCTGTAGGTTTAAAATGTCTTTACCTTCATGTCTCATCCATTCTTAAACATTTCTGTTATCCTCTCTAATTGGGTCCGATAAGTGATATGATTCCTTAAGCCTAATTATTGTGGTCAAGAAACATGCCCCTCAGTGTCTGACCTGGGTGCGATGGCCATTTCTGTTCCTAAACCAATCTACTAGTGAAATGATTGAAGGCACACTTGCATTAGTCAGGGCAACCTTAGCTACTACAGTAAACATAATTAAAAATAAAATAGACATTTATTTCAAATAAAAATCCTAACTTTATGTAACAGAGAAAGAAGAAATTAAGCCCAGGGTAGCAGAAGAAAGGAAATGAAGATTAGAAGAAAATAAATGAAATAGAGATGACGAAAAACAATAGAAAAGATAAAAAAAGCTATGATCTTTTTTAAAAGATAAAGTAACACACCTTTAGCTAGACTAATAAAAAGAAAAACAAATAAAATCAGAAATGAAAGAAGAGACATTACAAAAGATATCAAAGATAACACAAAAGATCTTAGGAGATGTCTAAAAATAATTATATGCCAATGAATCAGGTAATCTAGAAAATGGATAAATTTCAAGAAAATATGACCTACAATGAGCAGATCATGAGAAAACAGAAAATGTGAAAAGATGAATAATGTGTAAGGAGATTAAATAAGTAATTAAAAAATCTCATAACACAGAAAAGTCCTTGACTAGATGGTTCAACAAGTAAATTAAAGCAAACATTTGAGCAAGAATTAATGCCAGTCCTTCTCAAACTCTTACAAAAAAATAGAAGAGAATAATTTCAAATTCGTTGTGTGAGGCCAGCCATATGGGCACTACAAGAAAAGAAAACTGCAGATTAATGTCCCTGATGAATATAGTTGCAAAAATTCTCAGTAAGAAACTAGCAAACCAAACTGAAAAGCGCCATTATACATTCATTAGAAAGTAGGATTTACCTCTGGGATGTAATGATGATTCAATGTGTACAAATCAATAAATGTGATATACCACATTAACAAAATAAAATATAAAAATTATATGATCATCTCAATAGATGCAGAAAAAAGCATTTAACAAAATTCAAAATCCTTTCACAATAAAAACTCTAAACTAATTGGGTATAGAAAGTACATCTAGAAGTTCCCATCCTGGTGCAGTGGAAATGAATCCGACTAGGAACCATGAGGTTGCGGGTTCGATCCCGGGCCTCGCTCAGTGGGTTAAGGATCTGGTGTTGCCGTGAGCTGTGGTGTAGGTTGCGGAGGCCGCTTGGATCTGGCATTGCTGTGGCTCAGGTATAGGCTTGCAGCTATAGCTCCCATTAGACCCCTAGCCTGGGAACCTCCATATGCTGCAGGTGCAACCCTAAAAAGACAAAAAACAAGACAAGGATGCCCACTCTCACCACTGTTATTCAACATAGTATTGGAAGTACTAGCCACAGCAATCACGCAAACAAAAGAAATAAAAGGCATCCAAATATGAAGAGAGGTAAAACCGTCACTGTATGCAGATGACATGATACTATATATAGAAAACCCCAAGGACTCAAACACAAAAATACTTGAACTGATCAACAACTTCAGCAAAGTAGCAGGATATAAGGTTAACCTTCAGAAATCAATCACATTTCGGAGATTGGATTAAGATGGCGGAATAGAAGGACTGGAGCTAAACTTCTCTCCCAAATAACAGCAAAACTACAAACAAATGCCGAGCAGCCTTCAACCAACTGGACTGTAAACTTCCAAAAAAGATATTCTACTCCAGAAGACAAAGAGGAGACCATATCAAGAGGTAGGAGGGGCGATTACGCGATAGAAGCAACCCCGTACCTCCCGGGTGGGACGCCCCACAGACTGGAAAGTAACTGCATCACAGAGACTCAGCTACAGGACTGAGAGTTCTGAGCCCCATGTCAAAACCCCATGCCTGGGGATCGGGCACAGGGAGAAAGAGCCCCCGGAGCATCTGGCATTGAAGGCCAGCGGGGCTTGTGTGCAGGAGCTCCACAGGACTGGGGGAAACAGTGACCCCATCCTTGAAAGGCACACACAGACTTTCACGTGCACTGGGTCCCAGGGCAAAGCAGTCTCCATAGGAATCCGGGTGGACCTTACTGCAATTCTTGGAGGATCTCCTGGGAAAATAGGGGTGACTGTGGCTTGTTGTGGGGGAAGGGCATTGGAAGAGAAGCTCACGGGAACATTCATTAGCCTGCATTTCTCTGGAGGGGGCCATTTCTGGGAAAATCTGGTCCCTCCCATCAGCGCTGAGAAGCCCCAGGCCAAACATTAATCCAGGTGGGATCACAGCCCCACCCATCACTAAACAGGCTGCCTAAAGACCCCTCAGGCACACAGCCAGCCTCTAATCTCATCCAGAGACAAAGCCCCACC
>PVHT021183693.1:3034972-3096975 GCA_004024745.2 Catagonus wagneri | reverse complement strand
CCTATATCAAAACTTCAGGGTTAAAAAAAAAAAAAAAGCAACAAAAACCCCAAACAGTTAATACTATGGCAATAAGAACATATATACCAGTAATTACCTGAAATGTTAATGGACTGAATGCCCCAACCAAAAGACATAGACTAGCTGAATGGATACAAAAACAAGAAAACAACCAGTGGATCACTGAAGAAATCAAAGAGGAAATTAAAAAACACCTAGAAGTAAATGACAACAAAGACATGACACTCCAAAACCTCTGGGATTCAGTAAAAGCAGCACTAAGAGGAAAGTATATAGCAATACAAGCCAACCTCAGGAAACAAGAAAAAGCTCAAATAAACAACCTAACTTTACATCCAAAACAGCAAGAGAGGGAAGAAGCCAGGTCATGGAAACAACCTAAATGCCCACCGACAGAGGAGTGGATAGGGAAGATATGGTACATACACATAATGGAATACTACTCAGCCATTAAAAGGAACAGAATAACATTTATAGCAACATGGATGAACCTAGAAATTATCATACGAAGTGGAACCAGTCAGACAATTAGACAGCAACACCCAATGCTACCACTTACATGTGGAAACTAAAGAGACACAATGAACTTCTTTGAAGAACAGACAATGACTCACAGACTTTGGAAAACCTTGGTTTTTCAAATAAGGCAATCTGCGGGGTGGGGGGATGCACTGTGGGTTTGGGACACAAAATCTATCGTATTGACTTATGATCTTTGTACACCTATAACTGAAATAAAATTCATTGTTAATATGGAAAAAAAAAAGAAATCAATCACATTTCTGTATACTAACAATGAAATATTAGAAAAAGAATACCAAAATACTTTACCTTTTAAAACAGTACCCAAAAAAATCAAATACCTGTGAATAAACCTGGAAGTGAAAGACTTATATGCAGAGAACTACAAAACATTAATAAAGAGGCTCAAAGAAGATACAAAGAAATGGAAAGACATTCCATGCTCATGGGCTAGAAAAATTAATATTGTAAAAATGGTCATACTACCAAAGCAATCTACCAACAATGCAATCCCTATCAAATTACCCATGACATTCTTCACAGAACTAGAACAAAAAATCTAAAAATTTATATGGAACAACAAAAGACCCAGAATCATCAAAGCAATTCTGAGGAATAAAAACCAAGCAGGAGGCATAACTCTCTCAGACTTCAGGCAATATTACAGGGCCACAGTAATCAAGACAGACATACAGACAAATGGAACAGAATAGAGAACCCAGAAATAAACAGACGCCTACAGTCAATTAATCTTTGACAAAGGAGGCAAGAACATAAAATGGGAAAAAGATAGTCTTTTCAGTAAGTATTGCTGGGAAACCTGGACAGCTGCATGCAAATCAATGAAACTAGAACACACTCTCACACCATGCACAAAAATAAACTCTAAATGGCTTAAAGACTTAAATATAAGACAAGACGCCATTAAACTCCTGGAAGAAAACATTGGCAAGACATTCTCTGACATCAACCTTACAAATGTTTTCTCAGGGCAGTCTCCCAAAGCAACAGAAATAAAAGCAAAGATAAACCAATGGGACCTAATCAAGCTGACAAGCTTTTGCACAGCAAAGGAAACCAAAAAGCAAACTAAAAGACAACTTACAGAATGGGAGAAAATAGTATCAAATGATGCAATGAACAAGGACTTAATCTCTAAAATATACACACAACTTATACAACTCAATCACAAAAAAGCCAACAACACAATTGAAAAACGGGCAAAGGACCTGAACAGACATTTCTCCAAAGAAGATATGCAGATGGCCAACAAGCACATGAAAAAATGCTCAACATCACTAATGGTTAGAGAAATGTAAATCAAAACTATCATGAGATACCACCTCACACCAGAATGGTCAGAATGGCCATCATTAATAAGTCCACAAACAACAAATGCTGGAGGGGGTGTGGAGAAAAGGGAACCCTCCTGCACTGTTGGTAGGAATGTAAGCTGGTACAACCACTATGAAAAACAGTATGGAGGTACCTTAGAAAACTATACATAGAACTACCATATGACCCAGCAATCCCACTCTTGGGCATATATCTGGACAAAAATTTCCTTGAAAAAGACACTTGCACATGCATGTTCACTGCAGCACTATTAACAACAGGCATGACATGGAAACAACCCAAATGTCCATCGACATATGATTGGATTAGGAAGCTGTGGTATATATACAAAATGGAATACTACTCAGCCATAAAAAAGAATAAAATAATGCCATTTGCAGCAACATGGATAGAATTAGTGACCCTCACACCGAGTGAAGTAAGTCAGAAGGAGAAAGACATATACCATATGATATCACTTATATCTGGAATCTAATATACTGCACAAATGATCCTTTCTACAGAAAAGAATATTACAGACTTGGAGTACAGACTTGTGGTTGCCAAGGGGGAAGGGCAGGGAGGGGGATGGTATGGGAGTCTGGGGTTAATAGTTGTAGACTGCTGCCTTTGGGATGGAAAAACAAGGAGATCCTGCTGTATAGCACCGGGAACTATGTCTAATCACTTGTGACAAATCCATGTATGTATGTGTAACCAGGTCACCACACTGTGCAGTTGGAAAATTGACATAAATCTGTAAACCAGCTATAATGGAAAAAAAAAAGTACATCTAAATAATAAAGGCCATATATAACAAACTCACACTAACATCATACTCAACAGTGGAAGGTAAAAAGCTTTCCTGCTAAGATCAGAAACATGACAAGTTTACCTACTCTGACCAATCATATTCAAGACGTTACTGGAAGTCCTAGTGAGAGAAATTAGGCAAGAAAAAAAAAAAAAAGGCGTCCAAATCTAAAAGGGAGGAGTAAAATTGTCTCTATAGACAATAAAATCTTGCATTTAGAAAACACTAAAAAATTCACCAAAAAACTCTTAGAATGGATAAACTAATTATGTAACATCACATATAAAATCAACATATAAAATTCCATTACACTGCTATACACTAACAAAAAAAACATTTGAAAAAGAAATAAAAACATCAACCTCATTTACAATAGCATAAAAATTAATAAAATATTTAGGAATAAATTTAACCGAGGAGGTGAAATTTCTATAAACTGAAAAGTGTAAGACACTAATGAAATAAACTGAAATAAATGGAAACATATCCTGTGTTCATGAGTTGAAAGAATTAATATTGTTAAAATATATATAGTACCAAGACCATTTATAGATTCAAGGCTATCCCTATCAAGATTCCAATGCGTTATTTACAAAAGTAGAAAAGTACTCTAAAATTTATACAGAATCAAGTAAGACCCTGAATAGCCAAAGCTATCTTGTGAAAGAACGAAGCAGGAAACATTACAGCTGCTGATTTCAAGCCCAGAGATAAATCATGCATACATGATCAACGAATTTTTGACAAGGGCACCAAGAACACTCAATGGACGAAAGACAGTCTCTTCAATAAATACTTGCATGCTTAAATATAAGACTGAAAATTATAAACTAAAAGATAACATAGGAAAAAAATCTTGACATGGGTCTTGGCAATGATTTTTTTCAATATTTTTATACCTTAGAATAAGAGAGACTTTTAAACATGAATTGAATAGTCTAAAATGATTACAATAAATAAATTATGAAATCATAGATTTTTTTGTTTTTTGGCTTTTTAGCGCTGCATTCGAGGCATATGGAGGTTCCTAGGCTAGGGGTCAAGTTGGAACTACAGCTGCCGGCCTACACCACAGGCATAGCAATGCCAGATCTGAGCCACATCTGTGACCTATACCACAATTCATGGAAACGCCTTATCCTTAACCCACTGAGTGCTGCCAGGGACTGAACTCACAACCTCATGGTTCCTAGTTGGATTCATTTCCACTGCACCACAGCGGGAACTCCAAAAATCATAGATTATTTTATGAGATTTATCTTTCATCTGGAGGAAATGAACAATTTAAACATATGGCCTCAATGAGAGAACACTTTTGACCTAACCTGAATGTTAAAGACTAGGAAATATTTGAAAATGATAAATAAGAAACAACTCTAATTTATTATAGGAAATAATATTCTTGACTATTTTCAGCCCAGAAGAAAATGTTATTTTAAGCCTAAAAATCCTGTAGAACTCTTACCACAAGAGAATACGATATTAAAAAAGCATTTTTCAAAAGTTTCTAAGGAATACAATCCTTTTTATAATTTTCACCTGTAAAATTTTGTGTTACATATTTTTACAAATTAAATTCTACAATAATATAGCCAGAGCAATATAAAAAGCAGAAAATATTTGACCAATTGCAGACATAGTTTTAATAAGCATATCAAATCTGATGTTAACAAGTCACCGGTCCACTGTGGGTAGACTGGCAAAATGTGGACAGATATTATAGCTGATCCAGAACTGAGGAGATTAAAGAAAAACTGAGCATCAATGAACATGAAAACATATTAGCAGTCTGTCCAAAAGTTTGAAAATATCCCATGAATAGGAATTTATTATTCCCATGAGACCCAGCTTTTACTTATGCTAAACATGTAGCATGAATTTATATTTCTTTCTATATTTATCACTATTAGCTTAACAATGTAGCCTTACTAACTTAAACCCCCCAGAGTTCATGGAAAAAATATAGGTCATATCTTTTAATATTCAATTATATATTTTAATTTTTTTCATTTTTTAAAGTTTTATTGAAGTATGGTTGATTTACAATGTGTTAATTTCTGCTTTATAACAAAGAAATTCAGTTATGCATATACATATATCCATTCTTTTTCAGATTCTTTTCCCATATAGGTTAGCAGAGAATACGAGTAGAGTTCCCTGGGCTATACAGCAGGTCTCTGATGACCATCAATTCCATATACAATACTGGGCATATGTCAGTCCCAAACCTCCAATCCATCCCTCCCCCCCACACCTTTCCCCTTTGGTATATTTTTAATGTTCAATTATTTTTTAATGTAAATCCTCACGTAATAAATTCATTACAATTTGTTTTGCCTTTTTGGGCCACACCTGTGGTATATGGAGGTTCCCAGACTAGAGGTCCAATTGAGGCTGTAGCTGACAGCCTAAGCCACAGCCACAGTAATGTGGAATCCGAAACGCATCTGCTACCTACACCACAACTCACAGCAACGCCAGATCCTTAACCTACTGAGAGAGGCCAGGGATCGAATCTGCATCCTCGTGGTTGCTCGTCAGATTCGTTTCCTCCGAGATATGACAGGAACTTCCATTCCAATATTTAACGTTGAAAGCCGTTTTCTTTTTTCTGGGAAAATTTAAATCTTTTTTTTTTCCAGATAATGCCAGGTTCCTTCTTCACCCTGACTTGCACAAAATGCTCAGAATCAAATTTAATCTACTTGATTTTCTCTAGCAATACATTAATTTCCTAGTATTTTTTCCCTATTTTCAAAATTGGTAATTCTCTCATTCTATTTTTTAAACCAAGCAATGACTAAATATGTATCTGCTAACATTAACTAGTATTTCTCATGTATTTACTTATTATTCAGTTTTAAAAAATAAATCCCTCTGTTTTGCTTCTGAAACCCTCCATTCAATCTTTCCAATCTTAGTTAATGGGAATTCCATTCTACTAATTACTTAAGTCAATAACCTTTAGTTTTATTTCATACTTTCTATACAGTCCAACAAATCCTGTGAGTCCTGTCTTCAAAGGATATCTTTTATCAAAATATATCTAGAATCTAAATATATTCACCTTTACCACTCATGATGAACCCATGCTCCTGCCCTGCTTGGGCCACTGCAAAATTCTCTTAATTGGTCTCTTTGTGTCAAACACATGGCCACTACAATCTATTAATAGCAAGGTCTATTCTCAACATGAAAATCACAATTATCCTGTTAAAAACTCTGATCATGTTCCTCCTCTGCTCAAAATCCTCCAATGGCTTCCAATCTCAGGTGAAATGAATGTGAATATGCTAACAATGAGTGGATTACAAGGCTTGCTTTCAGTTCTCTGACTTCACTTACCACTTCCACATTTGTCATTCTGCCTCTATCTGACTGGGTTCCTTGCTGCTTCTTGAATGAAGCTTATCTCCTACCTCTCAAAGTCTTCACATTTACTGGCCTTTTTTAGCGGGCTTACGGTTGTACAAAGTCATTGTGCAATTTCACTCTCCCACCATCAATATATAAAGGTTTCAGAATCTCCACATTCTCACCTACATTTAGTATGCCATTCTCTTCAATTTTAACCATTATAGTTGTATGCATGTTATCTTATTGTTGTTTAATTTGGATTTCCCTAATGATCAATGACGTTGGTCATCTTTTTTCATTTGTTTCATTACCATCTCTATATCATTTTTGATGAGGTGTGTGTTCAAATATCTTGTCCATTTTTACTTTCTTTTTTTTTTTTGTCCTTTTAGGGCCACACTTGCAGCATAAGGAGGTTACCAGGCTAGGAGTCACATCTGAGCTACAGTTGCCAGCCTACACCACAGCCATAGCAATGCGGGATCTGAGCCACATCTGTGACCTATACCACCGCCAAAGCCAAACCAGATCCTTAATCCACTGAGTAAGGCCAGAAATCGAACCTGTGTCCTCATGGATACTAGTCAGATTCATTTCTGCTGAGCAACGATGAGGAATCTTGTCTTATCCATTTTTCAATGACTGACTTACTGTGTTCTTCATATATTAGCGATACATGTTCCATACCGGGTGTATGATATGCAAATACTTCCACAACTTCCATGAAAAAAAAGCCATTCTTAGTTTAACTGTTCCACTTTGGATGATTTTAAATTATTTTTTCTGACCTGATTGTACATACTGAGAGTTTTTTGAGAGTAATAGATATTAGATTTTGTCACATATTTTTCTGAGTAAATTGATATAGTAACAGCCCTTTATTGCTTATCTTGAAAAACACTTTATTCCCTTTTTTTGTTGATCTTCTGTTTGTTCAGCCAGAGGGAAAATCTGGTTCTGTTACACCTTCTTGCCCAGAAACATAAGTCTCATCTAATCTTTGCGATAACTATTAGAAAGTCCATGGTATTTTTTTTTTTTTTTTGCATAAAACCAACCCTCTAATAATTCACCATTGGTCTTAGAATAAATTCCAAAACACCTCACCATGGCCTAAAAGGCCCTGAATGGATAGGACATACCTACTTCTTCAAACTTATCCACACCTACAGGTCATTATACCTGCTCCTTTTGTTTTATTTCTGACTCTGGGAAACACAAAAGCCTTTAAAGTGTTAGCTTTTTAAATCTGTTTCCTCTATCTAGAGAGTCCATTTCTCAATTCTCCACATGGCCCCATAAATATAATCCTTCAGGTTTAATCCAAATGCCATATACTTTTAAGTGGCATTTAATATCACATTACTCTTCTTTTTTCTAAGAGTATTTATCCATATTTGAAACTAACTTTTAATAATTTGATTTATTATTTTGGGGGTAATTTTCCTTTCTATTTCCTATGGCGTTAAAATTTTACGAAGACATGGGTCTTGTCTTGGGCACATCTATAAGCCTAGCACATAGAATTGTGCAGAGAATCTTCAAGAAGGTGAACAAATCTGCAAGAAGGTGAACAAATATTTAATAAATAAATAATACAGAACTGCTATTTGTAGAGTTCTGAGTTTCACTTTTTAATATGCATCTCATATTATGTCAAACTTATTGACTTATACACTATCCAGTAACAGAAAGAACATAGGCATCAGGGCCAGATAGCTACCTCAACTTCAGGCAGTATATTTTTTTCATAAGTTGGTTAATATTTTGGCACTTCATTTTATCAATTTGTTACAAAGGGGTAACAATACATTGCCTACCAGAGTTGTAAAAATGAACTGAGGTTATATACATGAGAACTAGCACACAATAAGTGTATACAATTTTTTCTAAATTGTCTTTAATTTCTACATTTTATTTGTTTTAAATTGGGGCCAGTGTGATTACTCAGACAGGTTTAGCTGAGTCTCTGCATAATAAAGCAAATGAGAACAATAATCCAAGATGTAGAAAAGAGTTGTGGAGGGTGGGGAAGCTACATTAGGCAAAATTGTCACTTTTAATTTAATAATTTGGCACAAAAGAGGAATGCAGAAAATTGTGTTTGTGTTCATAAAGCATGTGTGATCATAATTATAATACAAAGAGTATCTGAATTTAGACAAGATATTTGATTCATGAATTCTAGTACTCAACAACTCCTAGCAAGGAATATTCAGTCAACATTGCCTCACTTTTAGAAAAGGACTATAGATTTACTGTACAATTAACTGTAAACAGAAATCTATACCTATTTCCTCCAGAATTAGGACAGTAGAGTTCAATTCTAGTATCTATCCCCAGCAAGTCAACTCTCTACTATTAGCATCTGAAATGCCCCATTCCTATTTTTTTAAGGTAATTCTGATTGAGAATTATTGACTTTACTACAAGAACAACTGTAATAACAAGTTAATGTGATATTTTCCATAACATCCCAAGTTTTAGAACACCCCTTAGAGTCCATGCAACTCTAGAGCATGCATGTTCTAGAGTTATATAGACAAATCTGGTGGGGAAAAAAGGACTATCTTTTATATAGAATCACCTCTAGTGAATTTAGACAATAAATTTGCTTGATATTTTATGATTACAGAAGAAAATATTTATTTATTTATTTATTTATTTATTTATTTATTTATTTATTTTTGGTCTTTTTTGCCTTTTTTTTT
This sequence comes from Catagonus wagneri, assembly GCA_004024745.2. Lineage (NCBI taxonomy): Eukaryota > Metazoa > Chordata > Mammalia > Artiodactyla > Tayassuidae > Catagonus > Catagonus wagneri. The sequence continues at coordinate 3,088,215 of PVHT021183693.1, read as the reverse complement.
ATCTAGAGCCGCACCCACGGCATATGGAGGTTCCCAGGCTAGAGGTCTAACAGGAGCTGTAGCCGCCGGCCTACACCACAGCCACAGCAACGCGGGATCCGAGCCGCATCTGCGACCTACACCACAGCTCACGGCAACGCCAGATTCTTAACCCTATAAGCAAGGCCAGGGATCAAACCTGCAACCTCATGGTTCTAGTCAGATTTGTTAACCACTGAGCCATGACGGGAACACCAGAAAATATTTATATAGGAGAAAATCAACTTATTATTATTTATATTTTTAATGTTATATAATTTACTTTATCTATATTTTAGATGAAAAGTCATAGTGCTTGGCATGATGCCTCATGCATAAAAAATGCACTGAAGGAACTAAGATGAAAAACTGCAGTTAGTTTCATAGAATGTTTTACTTAATACAGAGGGCTTATCTATAAAATGTAATTTGTGAAATGATTTATTTCATTATATTTTTAATATTTTGGCACATAGCATATGCCTTATCTTTATTTATTTTTTCCTTAAATTTTTCTGTTTCATTTTAATTAGTATCTTTTTTTTTTTTTTTTTTTTTGGCTACACCCACAGCATGTGGAAGTTCCTAGGCCAGGGATCAAATCTGTGCCACGGCAGTGATCAGAGCTGCTGCAGTGACAACACTATATCCTTAACCTGCTATACCACAAGGGAACACCTTAACTGGTATCTCTTAAACAAATGGTGTTTTTCAGACATCCAAGAACAACTTGCTCTAAAATAAAACTGTAGAAAATACATTTTTAAATAACAAATATGTATTTGAGAGTTGAAATGATCACAATCTCATTTATTATACATATTTACATTTTTATAGCTTTTAAGAAAATCAAGGTATCAATATCTATAACTAGAAGATGACTGTTCTGTATCACACACTCACTAGGAATTAATCTTAAAAAATCAAGACTAGTTTAAATCATATATATATGCACACACACAGTTTTAAAATTAAATTGCACTTTGACTACTCTTTAATTTTATTTGCTATTTTCTATATGAATAAAAACGTTGCCAGTTGAAGCAGATGAAACACTTTAAGTGCTCAAGAGAAAGGGTGTTTAGCATATTGCTAGGAGACCACATTCACATTCTCCATAATAACAGCAGTAATTATGTGCTTCCTGGTGCAGGGCATTAGAAGCACTGCCAGTTATATCTCAGCATGCCGCAGAATTAACTCATACAATCTTGATCATCTATTTCAAGCAGCTCATCTGACAAGCTGACCTATACTGTAATCAAACTAAATTGTATACTTTTGCTACATTTGCATTTTATTTCCAATTCTCATATACATTCTTCTCAATTTATTCTCTGAAATAGACCTGACGTCAGTAAGACTTGGTAAATGAATTACCCCCTCAATTTCCAGTTCAATAAAAAAAAGCATAAAATTTCTGAAAGTTCAAAGTCCCAGTATATCAATATATTTCATTGTTTTTCAGATTTCAGTGAGTATCATATCTTCAGAACGTATACTTCCTAGAATAAAGACAGAGCGATCTAGACTATTTCCTTAACATATACGTTGTTTGAAAGAACAAAAACATTTTACCAAAGTAAAGTTCTCAAATTCCTTTTAATAATACTTTTAAGTGTTAGAAGGTAGTCAGTTTAGAATTGTGAGACACTAAATGTCCTTTCAGCTCACGGGTAAGGCTATTGTCTTGGAGGCATAGCATTTCCATTTTACATCATGAAAATATTCAAAACCTCTTTATTGCTATTATTTGTAAAAATGAACACGATGTTTACCTCTCAGGGTTCTCAGAGGTGACCTTTTTATAAATGTAAGTGAAGTACTTAGCACAGTGTCCAACAACATATAGGTGGTCAATAAATGGCCATTACTACAATTCCTTTTCTTTTTCTGTTGAGAAACACAGTATGTATATTTTCTCTCCAACTCTTGTGAGCCAATGGATTTGAAATAAGATCCTGCCTTTGAATGTTCATGTGTGTAAGAGTGTATGCATGAAAATTACATGTATATGTGGAATTTTATAATAAAAAATTAGTTTACTCATAGCCATTTGTTTCTTATACCTGATACGGTGCTGAATTCTTACTAGCATATTCTTCACATTTGAAAAAGGGTTTATTAGAACGGGTCTGGCTTTCATGTTTAAAATAAGACTCCTTACTGTGACAGACTGTAACAACCCTAAACCGTATCCTAGACTCTCTTACTAAGGAGGCTGGTATAGTAGCACAAATGTTTCTTTAGAATAATCCCAAGGATGAGGTCCTCTGAGGTGAAATTCCCTAAATAAATAATATGACTATACTGTGGAATGGTGGTGGGTTTTTTTGCTTGTTTGTTTTGGGATGGGGATGATTGTTTGCTTTTTTTTTTTTAATTAATTAATTAATTTATTTATTTTTGTCTTCTTGCCTTTTCTAGGGCCACACTTGTGGCATATGGAGGTCTATCCCAGGCTAGGGGTCTAATTGGAGCTGTAGCTGCTGGCCTATACCACAGCCACAACAACGCGGGATCCGAACCACGTCTGCAACCTACACCACAGCTCACAGCAACGCCGGATCCTAAACCCACTGAGTAAGGCCAGGGATCTAATCTGCAAATTCATGGTTCCTGGTAGGATTCGTTAACCACTGAGCCAGGACGGGAACTCCGCCTTTTTTTTTTTTTTTTAGTATTCACATTATTGCAGAGGCCTGCTTTAATATCTGTTCTCCTTTCTGGTATTAGAACATTTGGTTTGTAGCTTCCAACCTTCTTTATAGATAGTATAGCCTGGTACCAAGTTCTGGCCAGGGACATTGACATGTAATGGAATATGCTATGCATCAGCTTCTAGAAAACCACATAAAAGCTCTTTTTTCCCCTTGTTTCTTTTCCTTCAACCTGTTACCTAGAATGAACTAATGAAGGGAGCCTCATCTACCATCCTGGATTTTGAACCATTATGCTTTAGAGATCAGAAAAGAGAGAAAAGAAGCAAAAGGACAAAAATGATGGCTTAAGGCTTAAAAATGATGGCTTAAATGATGGGTCTTGTGGAATCACCATATTCTAGGAGTCTACTTGTATTTGGGCTTCTTTTTGTCACTCAAAAATAAGCCTTTTTGGAGTTCCTGTCATCGCTCAGTGGAAATGAGTCTGACTAGTAACCATGAGGACGTGGTTTCCATCCCTGGCCTTGCTCAGTGGGTTAAGGATCCGGAATTGCTTTGAGCTGTGGTGTGGGTTGCACACACTGCTCTCAGATCCAACATTGCTGCAGCTGGGGCATAGGCCAGTGGCTACAGCTCTGCCTGGACCCGTAGCCTGGGAACCTCCATATGCCTCCAGTGTGGCCTTAAAAAGACAATAATAATAATAGTAGTAATAGTAATAATAATAATAAGCCTTGTTTGCTTAAGTGTCCCTACATATCCAACAGCATAGAGGCAAACCTGACACACCTTCTATTATGAGATATTTTTATTTTTCTATAACTTGCTTTCCTGAGGAATTTCAGCAATTTAAAAAATCTAGTCGCATAGTATTTGTTTTACTATCGAATGGGCAATTTCTAAAACTTGTTTCTATCACGTTTTTCATAAAAAGATAAACTTACTTTTTTATAATTTGTAAAATAAGCAATGTTTTAACTCAGTATTGAAAAATGAAAAAATCCCTTTTCTTTCTTTTTTTTTGTCTTTTGTCATTTTAGTGCTGAACCCACAGCATATGGAGGTTCCCAGCCTAGGAGCTAATGATGCCAGCCTATGCCAGAGCCACAGCAATGCCAGATCCGAGCTGCGTCTGTGACCTACAGCACAGTTCATGGCAACACGAGATCCTTGACCCACTGAGCGAGGGCAAGGATCAAACCCGCAACCTCATGGTTCCTAGCCAGATTCATTTCCACTGTGCCACCACAGGAACTCTGGCATCCCTTTTCTATCAAAATCTGACTATTGATGCATTAGTAAGTCATAGTTCTAAATGCAAGACATAAATCTCTAAAACTTCTACAAATAAGTATAGAAGAAAATCTTTGTAAATTGTGTTATGTCAAGATGTATTCCATGACAAAAAAGCCTGACCCATAAAAGAAAAAAAATGCTAAATGGATGGCATCAAAATTAAAATTTTCTGCTCATTGAACAACACTATTAAGTAAATAAAAATAAAAGTCTTATATGAGGAAAATATTTGTAAATCATATATTTGATGAAGAACTGATATGTAGAGACAAAACTCTTAAAATATAATATTAATCACATTAAAATATAGGAAAATTATTTGAGCAGCACTCTACTACAACAACTAACTGAACAGCAAATGAACACATGAGAAGAAGATCAATGTCATTAGTCAGAGGAATAGGAGTTTAACCACAATGAAATACCACCACACAATTATTAATATAGCTAAAATTCAAAAACTGGTCATACCAAGTTTAGTAAGTATTTGCAGTAACTACTTTTCTAAGTTGGTGGTGGAAATGAAAAATGGCACATCTTTTTTGCACAACAGTGTACCAATTTCCTCATAGCAACTGTATTTGTAAAATAAGTTTAAAATTTTATAGTCCCTTCAAACTGGAAACCCAAATGTCCATTACCTTACGAACGGATAAACAAATTGTGGTATATCCATGAAATGGAAAATTACTTAGCAGTATAAACAAATGGACTATTGATATGAACAACAAGATTGGCAAATCTAAAAATAGCCATGCTGAATGAAAGGAGATAATACATACAGAATGATTTAATTTATACAAAATTCTTGAAAATGCTAACTATCCATGTGTAGTGATAGAAAACAGGTCAGTCATTTCCAAGGACAGACTGAGGAGAATAGAAGACTGGAATTATATAGGGAAATGGGTCAATTTTTTCTGTTGATGAATATATTCATTATCTTGATTTAAACAATTTTACTGGTGATAGCCTGAGTATATGTATATATAGCTGTAAATTTTAAATACGTATTGTATGTTATATTACAAAAAGTAATTATTCACTAGTACATCCTTTCCATTCCAGCAACACTATGATGATATGATGATATTCATTACATAAAAATAAATACATTAGGAGTTCTTGCTGTAGCTCAGCAATTACAAACCAGGCTAGCGTTCATGAGGATGCAGGTTCAATCCCTGGCCTTGCTCAGTGGGTTAAGGATTTGGCATTGCCATGAGCTGTGGCATAGGTCCTAGACTCAGCTTCAGTTCTGCCTTGCTGTGGCTATGGTGTAGGCCAGCATCTGCGGCTCCAATTCAGCCTCTAGCCTGGGAACCTCCATATGCACAGGTGTGGCCTTAAAAAGAAAAATAAACAAATACTTTCTGAAATAAATCTAGTTTTATCTCCATAAAAAACTGCCCCATTTTTTGAAGCTTTGAGAGAGTGCTGGTTATTCTTCTAATTTAGGATTATTACCCTCTCGTGGCAACCAAGAATTAATTCTCTCATACGTTTTATCTATCCCTTTTATATTTTATAGGTAGGGGAAAAAGCAATATAAACTCTGCAATTCTGTGTGTTCCAGATGTTTGGTCAGTGTTTTCACTAGTATTAAAAAAGAAGAAAAGAAAAGAAAAATCTTAGCAATCAGCAGTACCCACAGCATGTGTGAAACTCAAGTTCTATTGTTTTGTGATGCTATCATAACGGAGAGATCTTGGTTATTTTCAGGACTGTACTGTGGAAGTACCCACTTGGGCCCTTTCAGGTGACAATTCCACATTCTGCGTAACAGTTATAGGCTAAGAGAAAGCCAACTGCCTGCAAGGTACTTTATATTGATTATCTAATGTAATCAAATGGCAGTAGTGCAGAAAGCGAATTCTTTTTTCTAATTTAAAGATTAGAAAATTTAATTAACTTGCTAGCTTTAAAAACCCTCTCCTGATCACATAGCCTTTAAGAAAAAAACATATCCCTATGGAAGAAACAAAGCCAGGAAGCTGGGAAGGGAACTCTGAATAGAATCATGTCTCCTGCAGTTACTCAGAACCTGGCTGAAAATTACAGAAAATGACAAAACTATAGGCCAACTGTGTTACCTGTGGAAGGCAACTCTACCTCTTTGGAACTTTGCACCATCATTGAAAAGTTAAAGAATAAGCCGAAAAACCCAAAATTTTCTTTTAGTTCCAGAATTACATGATTCTGTGAGGGATGGGCAAAGTGAGCAGTGGGCACAGTTGTGAAATATGATGAAACACAGTGGAGGTTTATCCAAAGGAGATGTGCTATCTCAGTCAAAGAAAAACTCAAGCCTTCAGAATAAATGAATAAATGAATAAATGAATGTTTGATTTCTGCTCCACAATCAGGACTCCTGGGAGGCGTTAATATCTTCCAGAGCTTGTTTTCTGAGAGTCAAGGATTGAGTCACAGTAATTTTTCCTCAATCATACTACATACTTTTAAGTTCTTCATTAAGAGATATAATCATTCACACAAAAATGGCCTCACTTCACAGAGTTTTTGTGTGTTTTTCTGTTTTTTGTTTTGGCTGTGACTGATACATGAAAACGTTTTGGGGCCAGGGATCAAACCCACACCATAGTGGTGACCTGAACCACAGCAGTGACAAGTGGGCTCCTTAACCGTCTGAGCCACCAGAGAACTCCCCACAGAGCTTTTAAATGCACTTTATGATATATAATTTATTTTTAATTAGAGGTCATCTGTTTTAACTCAGTTTATTAATGCATTAGTCTTCTATGGATGAAAATTGGCTCTGCCTTATTAACCTACAAGAATAGAATACTCTTCACCATAACATAACCCACTATAAACATAGTAACAAAAATCAAACATAGTTATTGGGTAAAAAGAACATTTATATTCCTACTTATCAACTTCATAGACCATTATTGGTGAATAATTCACATTTTCTTTATAAAACAAAAAGACAAATACATTTGTTTCTATAATCTAAATATATAGTCAGAATGAAACAACTAGTAATGTTTTTGCTAACACTTTTGTTATAAATCAGTTAATTAAAACAGCTGATATTAAATTTGATTATGCCCATTTATTGCATTTAAATGTAATAATAAAGGAGTTACCTCCAAAAATATTTAAATTTTATCATGAAATTTGAAGGTTTTTTTTTTTTAATTACCAAAGAAATCCTTTAATGCTTTCCAAGACAGCTTGTCTCAATGACTCACAGAGAGAATGAAATTTGAAATTCTAATCTCAGCTTTTAATTCACCTACTGGGTGATATTGGGCAAGGCATTTAACTTCACTGATCCTTCATCTGTAAAACTGGGTTGGTGGGAACATGACTGTAAAGAGCTGTAAATACATATAAGTAGCTAGTAAAGAATGGATTCCAGCCTTTATTCTATAAAAATCAAAATTGTTATTGTTTATCATGAAACATCAACCCTGGAGCAAGCACTTAAGAGAAGTATTATGAGTCAAGGAGCCTTTGTGAGCATTTGAAACTCATTAATCTGACACGAAGCTAATGAATTAAGTAAAAAGAATGCCATTAATTAAACACAGATCATAAAGATCAAGTTGAATTCAATATAAAGATAGAGCGTAAATTTCAAAACTTCAAGAGTATTGCAATCCCTAATCTATATCAGTGTTTTGCTGATTGCTATAAATATTATTTGGTGCCTCTTGCACTTAGCTGGGTTGAGGCAGAAAAATTAAGTGTACATAATACATGGTGCCATTAGCAATGTGTGCCAACATTAGGGGAAAATGAATTTTAATTATTTGGCTTCCACAAAATAAGCTAATAAGGGAAATATAGATATTTCCCAATGAGAATCTATATCGATATTTCCCAATGAAAGTTCCAGGGCAGGCATGATGGGAGTTAGGAGGAAAAAGAGAAGTGTAATCCAAGGTAACTTCCAAAAAAAAAAAAATGGCACGGCAGTGTCCCCTGATCACAACCTGCTTCCCACTTATCCCAGCTGTTGGTGTTTGTTGTGTATCCAGAATCTGAATTAGGTACTTCTTTAGTGAGTTTCAAAAACATGAAAAGACTGTCCAGAGGAAAAAATATTTTCTTAGGGTTTACTTCATGACTTCAAGTTTTAACCTGTAATTTCTTATTACTATTAGCATATAGCATTTTAATGTACTCATAAAACATAAGAAAACCACAAGGTTTTAGGTGTAAGAAGATGGACTACCAGCAGAATAGTCCATATTGGCCTACCATATGTGCCTTGATCTGCTCACGTGGGAAGGGGCAGGTTTTAGCTATTTTAGCTACATTGCTGGGCATAAGTTAAGTAAGAGAGAGACCATGCATATGCGTGGATCAGTAAAAGCTCATCATGACTTGGGCCTTTGACATGAACGTCCAAACTGAATTTGTATTGCCACCTTTGGAGATGAAAGCTGAAGATCAGGCCCGTGGCTTGGGCACTTACCTATCACAATGAAGATTGCCAGCAGTACATCAAAAGCATTTTAATTCAAAGAGAATTTAGATCCTCTTCATTAGATTTGCCTTTAATTCTAGACATTTAAGGGAATATAAAATTATTAACCAAATTAAGAATGCCATTTGAAGTTATTCTCCCAATGAATTAAAAAAAAAAAAAAACTACCACTGCTACAATATAAAATCAACCAAAACAAAATATTACATCATCTCAAATTCTACATGAGAAAGCTATAAAGGCATAATTTGACATAGCAGATCATAGCAAATACTACTTTTCATTGTGTTTGAGATTATAAAATATGTTTTAGGAGTTCCCGTCGTGGCTCAGCGGTTAACGAATCCGACTAGGAACCATGAGGTTGCGGGTTCGATCCCTGGCCTTGCTCAGTGGGTTAATGATCCGGCGTTGCCATGAGCTGTGGTGTAGGTTGCAGACATGGCTTGGATCTGGCGTGGCTGTGGCTGTGGCGAAAGCCGGCAGCTACAGCTCCTGTTAGACCCCTGGCCTGGGAACCTCCACATGTCGCAGGTGCGGCCCTAAAAAAAAAAAAAATAAAATAAAATATGTTTTATATAACCACTAGCTTTGTATCAGATTTGTTTACCTTGATATTTATTGAAATTCTATTTATTATTCTTCCATTTTTTTTAATTTATAGAGAAGGATATTTCTGTCATTAATTTAAATAGTAGCTAAAAAATATCAGAAACATATAGCTTACTGACATGTGACTCTAATAAATGTAAAAACTTCCCTCTTCTGAAGTTAAATGACCATATTGATATACTTCTGTTTCAAAATCTGAAATATCATAACTTCTTTGCTATATTTATGAACATGTTAAGGAAAAAAATCTGCATAAATTTGATTTCAGCAAAACAATTATTTTATTGATATTAATTGCACACCTGTATATGTTTCAAAAGCAACTTAAAATTCAGTGTATTTGTGGATAAGAGGTTAGGGATAAACTTAGCCTAATAAGTTGTTTAAAGCTAATCATAAATCCAGTAAATACTAGCCTATGTTTATTAGATAACACAGGAAGTCGGGTTGAACAAAGTGAGTGAAAAGCTCAGCTCTTCCCCAATTCCTTATCAGTAAAGCAGAGTATAATGCTTAATTTTCAGGGTTTTTATGAAAATTAGAGGTAAAATATAAATCATCTCCCCCATAATTGGCCACAGAGGGCACTAAATAGATATTAAATCATGTTCTTACAATCAATACATAACTAGATGCTTATTTAATGACATTTGCTTAAATTTCTGAGAAGCTTGCTAAAGCAGAAGAGGGAGAATGTATACATGGCAGGTTTGTACTCTCAGTGCCTCTGGGGAGTCTAGACAATGGTATTTGTTAACTAACAAGAAGTTTTTGAGAGAACCTGAGAGAAAAGCCCACTCCCTACAGCACCCTGAGTGTTACCATTTTCTCACCATATGGATAAAGACTTTAGTGAAAGGGAATGAAACGACCCTGCAGAGAAAATCAGATGTGTTTCAGGTGTGTGTGTGTGTGTGTGTGTGTGTGTGTGTGTGTGAAGGATAAAATATCACCATCCTGTGTTTGAGTCACTTTCAGATTTGTTCCTGCACTTCTTGTAGTTTAATAATTCTTGATCTTGCTTACAATTTGTGAGCCAGCAAAAGCCTCCATTTTTAACCTAAGCTAGGAAGTTGGGCTTCTGTCACTTGAAAAGAAAAAGAAACATAAATATTTCCATTATGCCTATGACACATGAACTTGGAGAAAACCTACATTTAAGTACTGACTCAGTTTTTCACCAGGTGCTTGAGACAGAGAAAGTCACAGTCTCTCAAAATTTCCTGCTGTTCATCTATAAATTGGGAACCATTATATCTACCTCATAGCACAGTGTTTTGTCAAAATTATACATTTTTTTGTGCTGATTTCTACTAACAGTAAATTTTTATCTTTTTTCCTCTATTTATTCACATGCATATGGACAGGGAAATATTACTTTTATGTGGGAAAAAGAAACAGCAAATACTGAATTAACAAAGCAAAACCCACTGCACTAATTTAAGAGTATGATTAAGGCTCCCAGGTTCTAATTGTGGCTTCACTGTACTATTGTCAGATTCCAAGTAACTAACTCAACCTGTCTGTTTTCTCATAACTGATGAAAGTCCAATTTGGACTCTTCATTGATATAAAATGCTTCATAAATGCTTAAATTAGTTTGTTCATATTTATTCTTTCTCTTGACTAATGTCCATTACTGAGTTCAAGTGCATCCAATTTACTTGCAACTATTTCTCATTAAAATGATATTAATTGTTTCTTTCAGGTTTATAAAGTTTTTTTTTCTCCTTACATATTCTTGACTTTTCTTATTGTTATGAAAGAAGATCAATTTGTCAGTAATTCAAGATGAATTTAAATTCTTTTATCACACAATATCATTTTTTCATACAAATTCACAAACTAAACTCTGGATTCACTCAGGTATTTCTATTGTCTCTCAAAATAAGTAAGGAGTATTTTCAGCCCTACTTTCCCAATGTAATCCATACAGCTGGCTACTACCAGGTAATTAATGTGAAGCTATTCTATATATGGGATCAAAAAAGAAACATATATTTGACAGCTTGCATTTTCTACTTCAGCTACTAGTTTAAAAAAATGAAAAGGAAAGCTCAGCATTTATTTGAGAATAAACGTCACTTTGTAATATCTGCACAACGTCCAAGATATATATAGTCATTCATAGTACCAAAACTAAAATACAAGGTGACATATTCATGATACAACCTCACTATCATCTATTTACCTAGGGATTAAAATTTTATGATAATATGGCCATTCTGGGAAATGAGCTTGATACCAGGAAAAGACAATGTTTCATGATACTAAACCCCAAAGATAATTTTGTATTTTGCAGCATCTAAATGTATAGGAGCTGTCACTTTACCTCTCTGACATGTTATCTAATTTTAAAACAAGGAATGTGGTATAAATTATGCTTAGCATCCCTTCGAGTAATCCTAATTATAGATATTTTGATTACATTACACAAGGTTTACATATTTCCATATATAAAATATAACAAAATATATTTATTACTTTTCAGAGTGTAATTCAGTCTTTTCAGTTAGTTACTAATTGATAAGTAGTATAAACAATTGAAAAAGTGAAAATTACTCAAAAACGTGAAAAAATTTTCAGCCACCCTAATTTTCACAAATTATTATTTATGAGTTTTTTTCTTACATCACATCATAAAGAATGAACATTAACTTTCCTATGGATGCACACAAATTCTCTATCAGATATTTGCTGGTGGCAGCTTAACTTATATAGCACTGCTTAAGGGATGTTTCACTCAGTATAGTTTATATCCTAGAATTACACTCCTAGAAATTTATCTTAAGGAAAATTCAGATTTGTTTCCAAGATTTATGGACTAGGATATTCCTTATAGAGTCATTGTGAAGTAAGACAGAACTTCATGAAAGTGTAAACTTCGGGAAATTTTTTTTCCCCCAACACATCCCACTTCTCTTCTTAGGAGGCTAGCACTCATTTTACTTTGTGCCTTTCACTGTAGAAATTATTTATCTGCCTACATATCTTACAGCACAATTTATATTCTTACAGAAAAGTTCATATCATACATTCTATACTGCAATTTTACATATAATTTATACAATGAAATTTACTTCAGTAGTCCTAATGACTTTATAAACTCTCACCATTGATTTAACAACTCCCAGTGGTTCCCTATTTTAGGCATTTTGAAGTTTCCAGTTTTATAATATTATAAGCAGTGGTTCAATTACTTTCTAAGGATATACCTACAGGAAATTGTTCTCAAACACTTGCTATGTATTATACTTCACCTTGAAGAAAGATCAAAAGGGATACATTTGAATTATTAGACACTTGCATTTTTCCCACTTTCATTCCTAAACTTACCTGGAAAATAATGGAATAACATTCTGTTTAAAGAAAGATAAAAACTCACTTTTAATGAGATTATCTTAAGATTTATGCAAGAGAAAAATGTATTTTGTTATAAATAATGCAACACCAATAAACAGGATAAAACTAGAAAGAAACTCACGTTATAAAAACTATCATACCAAAATTCCACGGATTTAATTTAAAAGATTATTTTTAAGTCAGATAAAATAAAGTTTTTTAAATCTATAAATTTTTTTTTGTCGTTTTTAGGGCCGCATCCGCAGTATATGGAGTTTCCCAGGCTAGGGGTCCAATACGAGCTGTAGGTGCCGGCCGACGCCACAGCCAGAGCAACGCAAGCTCTGAGCTGCGTCTGTAGCCTATACCACAGCTTACGGCAATGCCAGATCCTTAACCCACTGAGCGAGGCCAGGGATCAAACCAACAAACTCATGGTTCCTAGCTGGATTCGTTTCCGCTGTGTTATGACAAGAATTCCTAAAACCTACAATTTAAAAATATATCCTTTTTAGAGATTGTCTCCATATTAGAATCATGAAATTGGAATTAAGACATATCTATAATAAGTTTTTATGCAAAGCATTAGCTCTTAAGCATATTATACATTCCTTTAATTCCCTGATGAGCAGGAGTTTTTACACATAGCAACAGGAAAACTAGGTTTTCTTATTTCCTCTCCATATTAAATGATTTTTACTCAAAGATCAGATTAACTCTTTTGAAAAGTTAACAAGATATTGACAAACTACTTAACAAGATATTTCTCTATCAAAGGGATGCTGGCTGGTTCGGGAAGTATTTAAAACACTTCGATTCTATGTCAACATAGACACTTAATGTCCCCACAAACAACTTTGCATTTGTTATGTTTCTACCCATTAAGAAAAGAATAAATTTTCTGAGTATATATAGATCTTTTTTTTTTTTGGCCTTTTTGGTCTTTTCCAGGTGTACCAGCGGCATATGGAAGTTCCCAAGCTAGGGGTCAAATCAGAGCTGCAGCTGCTGTCTTAAACCACAGCCATAGCAATGCAGGATCCAAGCCCAGGTCTGTGACCTACACCACAGCTCACAACATCATCAGATCGGTAACCCACTGAGAAAGGCCAGGGATTGAACCACTATCCTCATGGATACCAATCAGGTTCATTACCAGTGAGCCAAAATGTGAGTTCCTGATTATATATGGATTTTAATAAGCTCACCTTTATCCATTCTTAGTATTTGAACGTGAGCTATGAAACTTAAATCAGAGCCCTTGCTATTGCTCATGGGCAAATAATTGGTTTTTCAAGCTTTCTTTGTTTCACAGGCAAACTATGAGTACTAGAAATGTATTTACAAAAAATCCTGTTGCATGAATTAAATATGATCATGCATGTGCATATATATTCAGCACATTGCACGACCCAGTAATATGTTCAATAAAATATTATTGTCATTTTTTCCTTGAAATTACTGTAACATTGAATCAACATTCTAAATATATTATAGGAGTCCTATCATGGCTCAGCGGAATGAATCTGACTAGTATCTATGAGGAAGCAGGTTTGGGATCCCTGGCCTTGCTCAGTGGGTTAAGGATCTGGCATTGCCATGAGCTGTGGTGGAGGTGGTAGATGTGGCTAGGATCTGGTGTTGCTGTGTCTGTGGTATAGGCCAGCCACTACAGCTCCGATTCAACCCCTAGTCTGGGAAATTTCATATGCCGTGGGTGCAACCCTAAAAAAAATAAATAATAAATAAATAAATAAATAAATAAATACATTATAAATATATGCAAATCATCCACAAGCTTTGATTCAATTATTATTAGTTATGAATTATATGTAACATACAATCAAGCAAAATATATACTATGACACCTCCCAGCACAAATATGCAAACACCAGAACAAATACTTGGACAGAATACAGGTATCCTAATTCCTAGGCCAGGAACCATCTCTTCAATGCTTTTTTCCTTGTACTGGAAAAGTTTTACAGCATTGGTAAGCAGCATCTAGATACCCGAGAGGTCAAATCTATAAGCAGATCCCTACGTGCTCAGAGTTCACTTCCTGGACAAACGGCATCAGCCTCCCCTGGAAAGTTGTTAAAAAATGTAAATATTTGGGCTCCAGTCCAGACCTGCTGAACCCGAACTCAACAGATGTGGTCCAGAAATCTGTTTTTCAACAATCCTTCTTGGTGACTGTGATTTACACTCAGTTTCAGGGCCACTAGGCTGGCTATGAGGTCACTCCAGCCAGAAAACCCCCAAATATGGTAAAAGCACTTGCGAATGCTAAGCTCCTCTGACAACCCCCAGGCTCCAGTGTACAGGAAGAACTAAGCTTCTACCTCACCCAGCAGGGGTACCTTGCCAACCCCTGGTAAAGAATGATGCCAGAGAAAAATAGATAAGAAAGATATTCCTCTCATGAGTAAAACAAAACAAATGAGACAAAACTAAACTATACTAAACTAAAATAAGAAATGATTCAGCCAAATAGCCCGAGAAGGAACACACTCTGTTCCTAGAAAGGTAAGTCGACAAACACTTCACGTTTTTACTGACACCCTTTCCATAAATGCAAATTCAGAGGAGTGATATTTTGAAGAAGTATAATAAACTGATTAACTGCTGTTTTTTTAGAAATTTGTTAAGTTACAAAAAATGAGGTTCCTTGATTTGTAAATTCCTATAAAATGAACAGTGTTGTGATCCTCCCTGCTGTTCCATGTGGTAGCCTCTGGCCACATGTGGCTATTTAAATAAAATTTTAAAATTACTAAATTTTAAATTTAGTCTTTCACTTGCTATAGCAACATTTCAGGTACTTTATAGCTGTATGTGGC
This sequence comes from Catagonus wagneri, assembly GCA_004024745.2. Taxonomy (NCBI): domain Eukaryota; kingdom Metazoa; phylum Chordata; class Mammalia; order Artiodactyla; family Tayassuidae; genus Catagonus; species Catagonus wagneri. The sequence goes on along the minus strand of PVHT021183693.1, from coordinate 3,072,982 downwards.
TAGTGGACTCCATATTAGAAAATCCATTTATAGAATATCTCCACCATCACTGAAAATGTCACTGAATATCACTGATTCAGACAAATAAATGTCATGATTCATACTTAGTGCAAGTGATTTATATGATAGGCACTTTGTTCATTTATTTATTTCTCGGCCTAATTACTCAATTATTTATTTCTAATCTGCTTTGTACCATAAATAATTTAATGCAACACAAATAAAATATGAATAAGCACCTAAAGTAAGGAAGAGAATAAGTATAAAAAAGATAAGAAATATTAGATGAAGTTATTAGACAAAAAATCTATGCCTCCTGGACATTTTCTACAGGTAAAATTAGAATTTGTGATTTCTAACAGGAAATTCAAAAAAAAAAGCTTACAAAGAGAAACTAACAAGTAGCTCATGTCCCCAGGAGAAGCAGAGTTATTCAATTTCTAATACTTACTCACTATTTATTTTGTTATATCTCATAAGCATAATATTAGGTAGGAAAACATGGTCTTATCATCAGCCTTATATTAGAATGATGAATTTCATCAGGCTATTTCACATAGTATGTTACATGACAGTAGTGAGAATTACTTCAATGCTCATTTAGGATTATAAATCCTATGAGATAACAATTTAATGGTTTCATTTGGCAAACAGATAAAAGGTCTAAATTCAGAGAGCTATTTTAGAACTATTTTATAAAGAGCCTTATAAAGCCTCTTAAGGCTACTTGATACATGATTTTGGTTACTCTGCTCAAAATGAATATTCACATAAATTTGCATACAATATGCATGTATGTGTTCACACTCCAAATGTTTATTACCTAAATAACAGAGAGACTTGTATAATGTTTCGGATATATTTTACAGAGACTAATTTGCATTCGCTTAGAATTTGGATAAGTATAATTTATCAACAATCTCAAGGTTACGTTATTTAAAAAATCCCAGAACATTGTGTTCCCATTTTTAATTAAAGATGAGGTTACACATACAATCTATGACTTCACGTGTCAACCAGGAGAGCAGTTGCATTGATCTCTAGCTTTGAAACTTGATGAGACTGAGAATCATGTGTACCTGACCTAACAATCAACATTCCTCTTAAAATAAATAAGCTAAGGGAATGATCATGAATGGGAGGCTTTGCAAACAGTAAACACTTGCTCACTAGTATCAACGGCATCACTAGCAACTAGTGGTGTGGTTGATAACAAGTGTTTAAAAATAACTGATTGGCACAGTTGGTACCAATGGTACAATGCTAGGCAGGATGGAGATGTCTTGGGGCATGCCAAAGAACCTTGATTTGACCCTGTCCATTTCAACAGAAAATAATTTCAACCTATTTGTAAAGCAAACAGATAGAGGAGACATAGTGGCTAGGTGACTGACAGAAGCTAATTTTTTTTTAAATTGTAAAACATCAAAACATTCAAAGGTGATTATTTGTTAATATTTAATATGCATAAAGGTGTTAATGTGCATCTAGATGTTAAGTGCATAAGGAAGGACTTTGTCTTTACAACAAATCTTGCATGAATTTTAAGTACAAATTCATTATGAGCCATAAATAATATGTCTGCTACAATGCCCGTGACACTTTTGGCTATGGTAACAGAAGCCTCATGTAAAGTTCAAGGAGGGAATGAGAAGTTATCACTGGGCTCTGTGCTGATATTTCCTTTGGCTCTGAGTGGTACATTCCAAAACAGACCAAACAAGTTATTGATGTCTGAAAAGGTATTGTCAACACTGATGAAAGTTCTGTAAACAATGTCATGTGAGTAGCACATGGAATAATGATAAGATTGAGACCAGAATCAGAGATGCTGGAGGAAATGCAATCTGGAAACCCTGATTGCTATTTGGGAATGGTAAATCACAGAGTAAAGAATCCAGGATTATTCAGGTAAATCATTCTCATGGTGGGAAGTCATCATCCTAGAGAAGGGCAATTGTATTCAAGATAGAGACCATGGAATTGTCAAAAAGAACACAGGGTCCTATTCCTAACTTTTTGAGGCAGATGCTCAGGCAGACCCTAAGAGGGACTGTGAAACAAACTGCTATACATTTAAGATCAGGTAGAAGCCTAAAATTTAGAACTGAAGTGCCAAGATAGAGCTAGACTAACACTATCAACAATAAATATATGAGCTAGATCTATTGAAAACATTTCTGTTTACGTTTAGATAAGGATTTATATTTGTATCAGTTACAGTAAATATGTGACAACAAAACCACAATTCCGCCTTCCTGCATCCTTGTCAGAAATTTCCATATATTTATTACACCCTAACTCACTGAAGAGATGTGTAGCCTCAGAATTTTTATTTTTAAAACAGGATTTCAGATCAATACAACATTTAGAAGAATTAACAGAGAAGATGAAACAGGGAATGAGAAGACTGGGATCAAAGAAGGCTGCACAAGAAATAAAAAGATGAGTGTGAACAGATAGAAAATCCATGAAGCACATTCTCTGTCTAGAAGGGAGCTCTCACCCACAGTTCATGAAAATGTTTTCCTCTCTAAGATGATATGGTTAGAACTGAGAGTCAGAGTAAGCATGCCTGGACTCTGGAACCAGTCTGAAACCTGGCTCCATCAGTTAGTACCTGTATTAACTGATCAAATTGTAACACCTCCCTATACCATTCATTGCCTATAAAATAACACATGGATGCTGTGAGAAGTAATGAGTTAATATTTCTGAGTCAGTGATAGCAGTGCCTGGCACAAAATAAAAGCTCTATCAATATCAGCTATTATCATCATAAATGTTTAAATACAATTTTTAAAATAATCTTATGCAAGGCAAGTCAGTAAAATAGCTTAGCAAAATTCTGCAGTGAGATTGTGCTAGATTTGACTTCTGGCTCTGCTGTGCATTAGTGAAGTGATTTTAGCCAATTTAAGCATGTATCCTCCCTTGTAGAGAGGAAATAATCCTACCCACCTCTTAATTTGTTGTAAGATATAAGCACAAAACACACACATATATATACATAATACATAAATAATTTGTAATACAGAATTTGAAAGAGTGCAGAATTTTTATTAAAGTTTTAGGATCACTGCCAATAATACAATGACCTTACTAATTAATATTAGGAACTTCAGTCAGCTCACTGTTTCATCGTTAGAGATGAATAAACTATTATCTCCATAAAATAATATAAATTAAGTTTAAGGTGAAATAAATTTTATTGCAAGTTGAAATCCTTGCATATTTGAAAATGTATAAAAATTCTGACTCAAAATCAATAAATTTTCACATACTTTGCCTTCCGTTCAAGAAAGAAGAAAGGCAAATTTGAACAATGTAAGTTCAAAATGTGTCCGCATAAATTTGGTGACAATCAATGCCAACTGCATTTCAAAATGTCCAAACAGCAGTTTAAGGAATAATTGTATGTTTATTATTATTATTTAGGAATATTTCCTCAAAATCATCAAAGCCTTTGGCTTTTAAAACGTTTCCACTGTAATATTCAAAGCTAAAATAAGCGAATATGAACGATCAAAGGAGTGCTTTTAATTGCATTGCTTTGACTTTAATAACTTGAAGCACAGAATTTAATAACCTCAAGCAATGGAGGAGTCTATCAAAATGTCAATGAAATGCCTATTAAAACAGAGATAAACAAAGCACAGATAACCATACCATGTGTAGCCTGATCCTAATAAGTGGTAATAAAATTTAACTGGATGCATTTATATTGAATACTATCTAAAAATCTAAGTGACTTTTAGAAATGTTAATTTAGTCCCAGGTCATTATCTTGAGGGTGTTCTGAAAGAATTAGGCTATCTTTTCTTCTAAAACAGTTCCAAAAAAAAATCTGCTTATACATCAAACATGTTGGGCAGAAAAAAATAAAGGTTAGACAAATCCAAAAAATTGTCAAAGGGAAATAGAATTTTGCCTGAAGATTCGTAGAACAGATCCTGAAATGTACATTAATCTACTTAGAAGCTTGATGTGTGATTTACTTATAAGAGTTATTGAGATGATTGAAAAATAGGTAGTGACTCATGTGAAATGTGAGCCTGGAGGACTCCACAGTCACTTTGAGTCCCTTTGGAACCATAGCTGTGTGACTTTCACGGAAAAAGAAAATGTAGGCATTTGATCCAAAAGTGTTATGATATAGAGATTTTTCTACCATTTCCCTTTCCTATAACTCTCTCCTCTACCTCTAGATTTGTTCTTTAGAAATTCTTACCTCCCATCATATCCTTTCCTGCACAAGGTTCCCAGGCTGCTCTCTAAATCAAAGTTTAGGTGGTGATATGAAGACAATATGCTACAAGTAATGGAACTGTGACCTAGTTTTCTGAAAAGGTAGGTTTTTATACTTTTATTATTCTGAGCAACCTTGGGCAAATCTCTTCACTTCAGTTATCTTTGTGAATTAAAGAGCTTGAGTTAAATCTTTTTCTGAATCTAACCTAAATACTGGTATTTCAGTAAGCTGATATTAATACACACAAATAGGCAAATGCCTACCAAACTGACTTAAAGATTGTTTATGAAAAAGTTATGTGATTTTTCACATTAGTGTAAAATACTGGTGAGAATTTTTTTTTTTTTTTTTTTTTTTTGGTCTATTTACCTTACCTAGGGCCGCACTCGCAGCATATGGAGGTTCCCAGGCTAGGGGTCTAACAGGAGCTGTAGCCGCCGGCCTGAGCCACAGCCACAGCAACACGGGATCCGAGCTGCGTCTGTGACCTACACCACAGCTCACAGCAATGCCGGATCCTTAACCCACTGAGCAAGGCCAGGGATCGAACCCACAACCTCATGGTTCCTAGTCAGATTCATTAACCACTGAGCCACGACGGGAACTCCTGGTGAGAAAATTTGAAGGAGATTCTTTAGGAAAGAAGAAATATTTTCTTATATTATTTCTTACATAATAACTATCCCAAAATTAAGTAGATATCTATTTCCATCTTTATATTGGCCAGGATAGGCTAAGTTTTGCTACAAGATTTGTGCTCAGTAGCTTTAAAAAAGGGGAGGGGTGTTATTTCTTATTCATCAATGTCATGTGGGTTGACTGTGGAGAATTTGGCTCAATGCTGTAAATTACAGAGCCAGGCTATTTGGCATCTTCATTCTGACACGTGCTTCATAACTGCTGTGGTATGAGAAGAGAGCACCAGTATATTGACCTTGTAAAATGAAATACCTAGTCCAAAAGTGACACCCATTTCTTCTACTCACACATCAGTGGCCATAAATAATCACATAGCTATGCACAACCTCAGTGGACAGGAAAGTGTATTCTTTACACTAAATATTGGCTAAAATTAGCAAGTGGATTATCTATGTAAAATGTATCCAATTGTGTATCAATCTATCCATCTTTCTTTCACCAATGCGTTGCATTGGATATCTTTTCCTCTGAATATCTATGGCAACTTTGAGAGTATTCTTTAAACCTGGACTCAACCAACACTTGAAAGATTGAAACATCAACATGCATTACAAGGATCATTGAACAAAGGAGAATTTGAATATGAAGCTGGTGTTTCATTTTGAAAACATCATAACTTGCCAGTGGAGTAAGGACCCAGGAGTACTAAAACTCATATTCTATGCCCTAGAATGTCATGCCTATTGAACCAGAACTCAACAATAAAAAGATATCTAATTGCTCACACTAGAGATACTTTCTAATTCTTTAAGATCAATCATTCATGAGCTGAGATTTATTTAAACATGCCCTTGACATGAAAGAGTCCACAGAGCTGCCTAAATATGAGATGCTATATCTCAAAAACAAAGATTGAAATGGGGTATTTTTTCCTCTGCAAAATTAACTTACAAATAAAATAAAAACTTCACATTTTGACTTTATATTTCAAGTCATTAGATTAAATATGAAGAAGCTATTAAAAACTGTGCTTCCTTTCTCATTTATGTATTATTTTAAAAACGATTATAATCAATAGACATTCATTATATACAGTATGGCATAGCTACAAATCAAACTCATGGCCTTGCTCTTATACTTTTAAATGTCAGTACATTCAGATATCATTTATTTTGCCACAATAGCAACCCACACTAAAGATACTATCCAGAGAGAAGAACTGGATACTCATGGTACTTTAGGGGATCTATAATGCTTCACAGCACAGTTTGAAACATTCCAGAAATATAAAGAAAATGTTTAAAAGAGTTATATCTTGCTTTCAAGGAAAGCAGTATTCATTTTAGTTAGCTGAAAAACTCCTAGTTTATAGACAGGTTTTGTTATAAAATTTTATTTACAGGTCTGTTAGCTGGGATTCTAAATACATTTTCTCAAAGGTGCAATACAAGTTATGCCTAGTAGTTGCTTCCCACAAAATTCCACTTAACCTGTATTGTATCTGAGCTAAATTACTGATATTGCTCCTCTGAACCCTGAATCTCACATAAAACTTACAAAGGATGCATGAGGGAGAAAGAGGGAAATGGAGTCTCTTAACTGTTGAAATAAGAAATGTTTGTCTTCAGCTTCTACCTGTATAATTTCTTCTGCCCCAGGCACCCATACTATTCCTTTGAATTCACTTTAGTCTTGTAGAATAAGTCATGATATTTCAGAATTAGTACAGTAACCAGGAATATGAAAGTTAATCCAAATAACTCTGAGTTTCCTCTGATCTTACAGTTCATGGAGATTAAAATAATTTGCATTAACACATTTACGACAAATATATGTAACATATCTCAACAAGAAGCTTTAAAAACAGTTTTTTTGTTTTCTTTTGCCTTGTTTTGTTTTTACAAAAATGCCCGGGTCAGGAATTGAATCTGAACCTCAGCTGTGCTCTATGCCATATCTGCTGCAATGTTGAATCCTTTAACCCATTGCACCAGGCAGAGGGTTGAACCTGTGCCTTCACAGTGACCCAAGCTGCTGCAGTCAGATTCTTAACCCACTGCACCACAGGAGGAACTTGCGATAGATAGTTTAAAAAAGAGTAATAGAGAATCCACCTCTCTGTTAGAGATAAATTTGTGTTAATAGCCTTAATATCCATGCAGTATTTTCAGGAGTCTGCATATTCTCTCAGTTCTACTAACTCACTAGAGTTTTTAATAGCTTTATTTCTTCATCTACATATTAATCTACAGATTTTCTAAAAGCTATATTCATTTCATAATTATAAATTTATTTGGGGAATTTCATTTATACCCTTTATCTATCATAAGTTAATAAACTAGAATTAAAGCATTGTTTTGATGAACACAACAAAAATTCTAAGTACAGGGTTCTGAATTCACACAAATGTCAACATTCAATTTATTTGCATAATTTGTTTTGTATTCCGATTAACATAGATAATTTAAAAATGGTAAAAGTTTATTTCTTTAAAGATTTTACCTTGTAAACTCAAGAACCACTCTAATTAAAATCTTTCATAAACTTGATAGAAAATAATAGAAAATTTGAAATTAAAACTTGAATCATGCAAAAGGTCTAACTGTGTCTACAAATTTCTATCATTTAAATTTTCAAAAAATAAGTACCTCAAATTTTTGATATACGTTAAAATTCTAGGTAGTATATGTAGTGTTGATATAATAGTAATGACACATATTGGACCTTTGTGCTGAACCACAAGCAAGAAGATGAGTATATACCTGGTAAAGGCTCCAGAAGAAAGAGAGAATAAAAGACAAAATCTGAGAGAAAAGATTAATCACATGTATAAGTTACTAGGAATTAGTATTCAGCAACAGTATGGACTATAAATAAAGGACAACAAGAATAAAGGTAAAGAAGCACTATGCATCAATGTGGAAAAATCAAATCCCATCAAAAACACTAGATAATTACCTTAGTTTTCACAATAGCTTGGGAACTTCTTAGACTCTGAACCTTAAAAATGAAATCACTTTGCCTATTCCTTTAGTCTATTTCCATTTGCCTTTTTAGCCAAACATGATTTCCCAGGTAGCTTCCTAATCTACCATGACTGGGTGTTCTTCACTGTGTAAGGCACTAATATAAGCAGTAAATGACATGGATGTAGGATCAAAGAAGCAAGAGAGTGGTGCATAGAGCTCTCACACCCCGAAGATGTCAGACACTTGTGAAAGAAGAGCAGGAGGGAAGGAGGACAAGGTATGACGTTTCTCAGACTGTGCACAGTACTAGGAAAGCATTGGCTAGACCTATGGGAAGTCCACTTGTCAAAGTCTCCTGATATAGGACTTCCATGGACCTGCACAGTCATTGCCAGGAGCAGTTCAGGAAAGCATGGTCTTGGAATGATTCATAATAGACAGATCCAAAGCAGATGGCAGTGAGAGCTATCACTGAACTGTGATCCTTAGAGTAGGAAATCTGAGGAGGACATTTTCAAGGTCACAGCCTGTATTATGAATGAATGATTTTATTTTTGCTTTTTTAGGGCCACCCCCATAGCATCTGGAGGTTCCCAGGCTAGGGGTTGAATCAGAGCTACAGCTGCCAGCCTATGGCACAGCCACAGCAACATGGGACCTGAGCCATGTCTGCGACCTACACCACAGCTCATGGCAACGCCAGATCCTTAACTCACTGAGCAAGGCCAGGGATCGAACTCATGTCTTCACGTATACTAGTCGGCTTTGTTAACTGCTGAGCCATGACAGGAATTCCTGAATGAATGATTACATTGATAAGCTTTACAATGTACCTATAGTAACCACCTGGGCTAGTCAGTTTAGTCAGTTTATTATTAACTAGTCAGTTTAGTCAGTTTATTATTAACATACAATTTTTATGACATTTTTGATGAAGGGAAATATTTCCTCATTATAGCACTGGATGATTTTTTTAATGATTAAAAATAGGATAAATAAATAAATTATAAGTAATTAAAACACTCAAAATAAAATGTAAAGTTTCTGATAAATCAGAAAACTAAATATAATCCAATTGAAATTCAAGGAAGTAGTGTTGTAGAGTATAGCACAGGAATTTGCTGAAAGTAGGCAAACATTTGTCAAAATTTTTAAATATATTTGTGATTGGAGTTCCCATTGTGTCTCAGTGGTTAACGAATCTGACTAGCATCCATGAGGATGCAGGTTCAATCCCCAGCCTTAATCAGTGAATTAAGGATTCGGTGTTGCCATGAGCTTTGGTGTAGGCTGCAAACATGGCTCAGATCATGCATTGCTGTGGCTGTGGTGTAGGCCGGTAGCTACAGCTCTGATTTGACCCCCAACCTGGGAAACTCTGTATGCCACAGGTGCAGCCCTAAAGAGCAAAAATAAATAAATAAATTAAATTAAATATATTTGTGCTTTGTCAAAATTATAGAACACTCAGACCAACAGAAAAATTTAAAATAGCATTTAAGGTTTATGTAGATATATTTCAATGTGTTTACAATAAATAGCATGACAATTAAAAATCACAAATGATTAAAATATGAAGCAATGAATCTGCTTTCTTCAAGTCAAACTAATATAATGACATTTAAGATTCTCATTTGGTGAAACTTAACGTGAAAATTACTTTTTAATTCCTCAAGTTTTAGGGTAGGAAAAAGGAGTAGCTGTTGTATTAGGCACTTCAGGTTTGTGTGAAAGTATCCAAGTCCTTTCTCTAATTTTTTTTCCCTAAATAAGTTATGTTTCAGTACCAGCAATCATTTGAAAACCGCCAAAATCTTTTGGAAACAGATCTGGAAATGATGGAATTAATAAACAAAATAGTTTTAAAAATGTTACCATAGAAATAAAAGCCAGGATGGTAGGATCAAGTTGGCAGATGAGTAATGCATCAGTAAAAATCATCTACACATAGAATGATTTACCCAGAACACCTACTGAAGGCTGGCAGATGACTTAAACTTCCAAAAAGGGCAAGAAACCCTCTACATAACTGGGTAGAAAAAAGGAAAAAAAAGGGAGAGAGAGAGATGAGGGAAAAAAAAAAGAATCCGGAAGACACCAGCACTCCTGAGAGGAAGCTGTGAAAGAGGAAAGGACCTGCACCGTAGGAAGCCACCTAACTGATGGGGAGATCAGCAGAGATGGAGGGAACTCAAAGCTATAGAGAAAAGTATAGCAACTGGACTGAGGAAGGTAAAGCAGAGACAAAGCCACAGAAGCCATCAGTACGACCGCACTGGACACCACAGCCTGATTCGCTCGGGAGGGGCCTGGGCACTGAGACTTGGGGTTCTGGAGGTCAGTTCCAGGGAGAGGACTAGGGTTGGCTGGGTGGAGATAGTCTGAGGGGCTATAGAGCAGTGCACCATGGGCTGGGGAGCAGAATGCCACAGCCGAGTGGAACTGGGAGGAGGCCTGGGCCCACAGGAAAAGCAAGGCACCACTGCTGGGGAGGGCAACAGGAGGAGGGGCTGACTGCCACAAGAATATCTTTCTAGTTACACCTGCAGGCCCTTGGCAGCAGGTGCCTCTTGCACAAGCTAAGGGCAACTGGGTGCCTCTTGCAAGGGCTAAGGTTGGCAGAGCAGTCTCTTTTGTGGGCTATGGGAAGTAGGGCACCTCTTGTGTGAATACCAGCAGAGGGGATAAACCACTGCAGCCATCTCAGACTCCAGATGTGGTCATGAACTGTAACCACTAGTGATCTGAGAACAGGCACCACTTGTAGCCCTGGTCAACCCAGGGATCAGCAAAGAGGAGGGCATTTCAACCAAGTGCCAACTGTTGTTGCTATCACTCCCCTGGGAATACACATGCCCTGCTGCTGCCAGTGCCGAATGTTCTGGGCACCACTTATACCAGCCTGAGGGTCATTGCCACTTGCCAGGGCCCAGCAACCAGCAGCAGCCTGTGCTTCCTCCCCACAGGTGCTCATAACTGTTAAGGGCCCAGCAACCAGTAACTGTCCACTGGCCCTGCTCATCTCCCTGGCAGCACATGTATACCTCACTATATGTAGATGGCATGGTACTATACATAGAAAACCCTAAGGACTCCACACAAAAACTACTTGAACTGATCAAAAAATTCAGGAAAGTACCAGGATACAAGATAAATAGTCAGAAATTGTTTGCAATTCTGTATACTAACAATGAAATATTAGAAAAGGAATATAAAATGCAATACCCTTTAAAATTGCACCCCCCAAAATTAAGTACCTAGAAAATAAACCTGACCAAGGAGGTGAAAGACTTATTTGCTGAGACTTATATAACATTAATTAATGAAGTTAAAGAGGATTCAAAGAAATAGAAAGCTATGCCATGCTTCTGGACTGGAAGATTTAATACTGTTAAAATGGTCATACTACCCAAAACAATCTAACTATCCAATGCAAACCCTATCAAATTATGCATGAAATTTTTCACAGAACTAGAATAATCCAAAAATTAATATGGAAACATAAAAGATCAAAATTGCCAAAATAATCCGAGAGAAAAAAAAATAAGCAGGAGGCCTAACTCTCCCAGACTTCAGAAAATACTGAAAAGCTTCAGTAATCAAGACAGTGTGGTACTGGTACAAAAAGAGACAAATGGAACAGAATAGAAAACCCAGAAATAAAACCAGACACCCATGGTCAATTAATCTTTGACAAAAGAAGCATGAATATAAAATGGGATAAAGGCAGTCTTTCAGCAAGTGGTGCTGGGAAAACTGGACAGCTGCATATAAATCAATGAAACTAGAACATACCCTCACACCATACAGAAAAATAAGCTCAAAATGACTTAAAGACTTAATCATAACACAAAATGCCATAACACTCCTAGACGAAAACATAGGTGAAACATTCTCTGATCAACCATTCAAATGTTCTCTTAGGTCAATCTCCCAAAGCAATAAAAATAAAAACAAAAATATGGAGTTCCCATCATGCCTCAGTGGTTAACGAACCCGACTAGCATCCATGAAGACACGGTTTTGATCCCTGGCCTCACTCAGTGGGTTAAGGATCTGGTGTTGCCATAGCAGTAGTGTAGGTCACAGACGTGGCTCAGATCCTGTGTTGCTGTGGTTGTGGCATAGGCTGATGTCTACAGCTCTGATTCGACCCCTAGCCTGGGAACCACCATATGCTCCAGATGTAGCCCTAAAAAGACAACAAAAAAATAAAAAAAAACAATGGGACCAATCAAACTTATAAGCTTTTGCACAGAAAAGGAAACCATTAAAAAAAAAAAAAAAGACACCTTATGGAATGGGAGAAAATAGATGGAAATGATGCAACCGACTAGAGCTTAATCTACAAAATAAAAACAACTCGTACAACTCAACTGCAAAAAGCAAACAACCCAAATGAAAAATGGGCAGAAAACCCGAATAGCCATTTCTCTGAAGAAGACATATAGATGGCCAACAGTCACATGAAAAAAGGCTCAAAATCACTAATTATTAGAAAAATGCAAATCAAAACTACAGTGATGTACCACCTCACACCAGTCAGAATGGCCATCATTAGTAAGTCTATAAATAACAAATGCTGGAGAGGGTGTTGGTGGGAATGTAAATTGTTACAACCACTATGGAAAACAGTATGGAAACACCTCAGAAAACTAAATACAGAACTACTATATGATCCAGCAATCCCACTCCTGGGCATCTATCCGGACAAAACTTTCATTGAAAAAGATGCATGTAACTCTGTGTTCACTGCAGCACTGTTCACAATAGCCATGATATGGAAACAACCTAAACATCTATTAACAGATGAATGGATTAAGAGCATGTGCTACATATACACATGGAATACTACTAAGCCATTAAAAGAACAAAATAATGCCATTTGCAACAATATGGATGGACCTACAGACTCTCAACCTAAGTCAGACAGAGAAAGATAAATACCGTATGATATCACCTATATGTGGAATCTAATATATGGCACAAGTGAACCCATCTACAGAAAAGAAACAAACTCATGGAGATGGCGAACAGACTTGTGTTTGCCAAGGGAGAGGGGGAAAGAGTGGGGTGGACTGGGAACTTGGGGTTTGTAGATGCAAGCTATTGCATTTGGAGTGGATAAGAAATGATGTCCTGTTGTATAGCACAGGGAACTATATCAAATCACTTGTGATGGAATATGATGGAGGATAATGTCAGAAAAATAATATATGTGTATGTATAACTGGGTCACTCTGCTGACAGAACATTGTAAATCAACTATAATTTTAAAAAAGAAAAGAGAAATATTAGCCAGGACATATCTTTAATTCATCCAATATCTTTAATTGCCTGAAAACATAATAAACACACTCTGAAATACCAAAAGACTTTGTCCCTTTAACATATTTTTTTATTAACAGTGTCATCCCAGTGAGGATTTAGGTCATAATCGAGTCAATCATCACAGGTTTTGTTCTTGGGAAGCAAATTCTGAAACAAAGATTAACATGTGAGAAATTTATTAGGGTATGCTCTTCTTAACATATATGGAAGGGTGGGGAAATCAGAATGATTAGGCACGAGAGAAGCTGGGCTTCAACGCATTCTCAACAAAGGCATTAGCCACAGGATTTGGGAAAACTGAGTCTATAAGGTACTTTAGAGTTATTCTGATTGGGCAGAGGGGTCAGCTATATTATTCACACTGAGATAATTACTCACTGGATCTGAGCTGCCTCAGGGAAGATTCCTAACTCTGGGCAAATCACTCACCTCAACCAAGAACATCCTCAAAGGTAGCTGAAGACTATCTGCCAGCAGCATTTCCAAGCAGCTAAAAGAATAACTCCTTTCATCCTGAAAAAGTATTAGGATAGTATGTCACACCCTCAGTATACTTGTAAAGGAAACGTTTAACTGGAGACTAAGAAGAAATACATGCCCACATAAGTATAGTCAACTGATCTTTGACAAAGGTGCAAAGGTAACACAATGCAGAAAAGACATCTCAACAGACGGTGCTGGAAAAATTGGACATTCACATGAAAAAAAAATGTCAGTGTCAGGATGTCATTTTTTATGAATGGGGATTTTTTTACATCCTTTGTGGATGTTTTTAAATCCTTAACAAAAATTAATTAAAACTGATCATAGACCTGCATGTAAAATGCAAAGCTATAAACAGCCTAGAAAATAACATAAGTAAAAATCTAGATGACCTTGGGTATGGTGATGGCTTTTAAAATACACCAAAGGCATGCTGCATGAAATAAATAATTGACAAGCTGGACTTCATTAAAATTTAAAAATTCTTCTCTGAGAAAGAAACTGTCAAAAGAACGAGAAGGCAAGCCAAATACTGGGAGAAAATATTCACAAAAGGTATATCTGATAAAGGACTCTTATCCCCAAATATATGAAGAATTCTTAGAACTCAACAATAGAAATGAACAACACAATTTTTAAAAACGGGAAAAAAAGACCCAAACACACACCTTGCCGAAGAAGATATACAGATGGAAGATAAGCATATGAAAAGATGCTTAACATCATATGTAATCAGTGAAATGCAAATTAAAACAAGAGTGAGGTTACCACTGCACAGCTATTAGAATTGCCAAAAAACAAATGCTGCCTAGGAAGTGGAGGAACAGGAACTCTCATTCCTTTCTATTGGAAATGAAAAATCGTGTAGCCACTTTGGGAGAGTTTGGCAGTTTCTTACAAATCTAAACATACTCTTATCATATGATTCAGTAATTGCAGTCCTTGGTATTAGCCAAACAAGTTAAAGATTGATGTTTACACAAACACCTACACACAGATGTTTATACAGCTTTATATATATAATTGCCATAACTTGGAAGCAACCAAGATATCCTTGGTTCGTGGATATCAAATATCAGCAGGTGAATGGATAAGCAGACTGTGGTATATCCAGACAATAGAAAATTATTCAGTTCTAAAAGACATGAATTATGAAGTGATGGTAAAACACTGAGGAAACTTAAATTGTGTATTATTAAATGAAAGAAGCCAGTCTGATAGTGCTACTCACTATATGATTCCTACCATATGATGTTCTGTAAAAAGTAAAAATATGTAGACAGTAAAAGGATCAGTAGTTATGGGAAGAAAGGGGAAGGGAGGAATGAAAGATTTTTAGGTCAGTGAAACTATTAATTACAGTTAAGAACTACATGCATGTCATTATACATAAGTTCAACACCATAGAATTTATAACACCAAGAGTAAACCCTAATGTAAACTATGAACTTTGAATAATAATGATGTGTCAATGTGGGTTCACCTATTATAATAAATGCAGCACTTTGGTATGGGTTGTTGATAGCTGGGGAGGCTGTGCATATGCAGCTGCAAGGGTAAGTGGGAAATCTCTGTGCCTTCTTAATTTTGCTGTGAGCAAAATTATGAAAGAGTCTATTAAGAAAAAAGAAATACATAGAAGCAGAGAGAGTGTTCTTTGAAATGGAGGTCAAATGTGTGTGGGGAGGTCATTCAGAAAGTCTGGGTGATTATCTACGCCAGGGGATATTTATTTTGCTAAAATGGTCTTTTTCTAGGATCCATTTCTCAAACTTATACTCTGAAACCCCACCTTATCTCTGTCCAAAATTAACAGAATGTTACATATCACTTATGAGCCTGATATACAGGTAACTGTGATGGACATTGCCTGAAGACCAAAATGGTACATTGATCTACCTACAGAAAAACTTTCCAAGAAATCAATTATCCAAACAATTATTTGTGAAAATGGAAACCAAACCAAAAAAAAAAAAGAGGTTGTATAATTTCTATGCTCTTCTTCAAATGTGAAACTATGGCAAAACATACTTGTGTTTGACAGACAGGATATCTACATACTGTCTGAACAGGTGCTTTCTTTGATCATGGAATGTCTTCTATTATTCTAAGCTGATCTGCCACTCTTTTGAACGATACTATGTTGAGGTTCATATATTAACATCTCCAATCAATTTTCTGTAATGGGTTTTATAGGACTATGGCATTCTACTACTGCAGTTCTGATAAATTATCTGTTGAAATTTTGTGTTTTACTTCTCTAGGTAAGAATAGCTCACACCTGAGAGAGCTTTGCCAGTTCCTGCACATATGGCATACGCTTATTAACTTACTAGAGGCTTATACTGATTTTATATATATATATATATATTATATATATATATATATATAATATATGTGTATGTGTTTGTACGTGTGTGTTTCCCTAAGTACACACACATATGCATGCCTTATGGCTATTAGTAACTTACTATTATTAATGCATGTGTTATATGGTAGAAAGATAAATATAAGTATGGTAGTTTTATTTGATCATTTGCTTTGCTCTAGCACATATGTTCACTAATTCAATGCATTTAATTGAACACTCACACAGTCCCCAAAACTTTGCTAGGCCCTAGGGAAATGATAGTCAACTAAATCTATGAAATTCCTCACAGAGAGTACTTCGTAGTGAGCTGCTTATCACTCATTCTGTCATGGTTGGACATCAAGGGTATGTAATAGTCTTTTTTAACAAAAATTCTAGTTTTACTCAAGCTTTATTAACTACGTTTAATTGATTTTTTTAACTATTTAAGTAATTTGCTCTGGAGCATCAAAAGCAATATCCATCTCTCTCAACCTCATTTATTTCAGAAATGAATAATTGTATGTTAGCTTAATTGCTGCTTTAATTTGTGTTATAATTTTAATTTAGTTCTTATGGGTGGAGCAAATTAATTAGTTTTTGTGCCAAGAAATCTAGTCTGTTCCTTTTCTAGTTTATTTGTCAAAACAAAAAGGACTGTTTGTAGTAATCATAATTGGGCTGAGAGATGATTTTCCTGTCATTCTGTATCTAAACAATTTGGCTGCAACACAGCTTCTTATTTGGCACTTTGTAAAATATAGATTTTATGGTAAAATGTGCATGCACCCCTCTGTTCATTGCAGTACTATTCACAATAGCCAAGACATGGAAACGACCTATATGTCCATCAAAAGATGAATGGATTAAGAGCATGTGCGACATATACACATGGAATACTACCAAGCCATTAAAAAAAAAATAATAATGCCATTTGCAACAACATGGATGGACCTACAGACTCTCATAATAAGTGAAGTTAAGTCAAACAGGGAAAGAAATATACCATATGATATCACTTATATATGAAATCGAATATATGGCACAAGTGAACCCATCTACAGAAAAGAAACAAACTCATGGAGATGGCGAACAGACTTGTGTTTGCCAAGGGAGAGGGGGAAAGAGTGGGATGGAGTGGGAACTTGGGGTTTGTAGATGCAAGCTATTGCATTTGGAGTGGATAAGCAATGAGGTCCTACTGTATAGCAAAGGAACTATATCAACCATTTATGATGGAACATGATGGAAGATATTACGATATTATGAGAAAAAGAATATATATACATACATATATATATGATTGGGTCGTTTTGCTATATAGCAGAAATTGATGGAACATTGTAAATCAAATACAATAAAAACGTTTAAAAAATTCAAAACAGGAGTTACTGTTGTGGCACAGCAAAAACAAATCTGCTAGGAACCATGAGGTTGTGGATTCAATCCCTGTCCTCACTCAGTGGGTTAAGGATCCGGCATTGCTATGAGCTATGGCATAGGTCACAGACACGGCTCGAATCTGGGATTGCTTGGCTATGGCATAGACCAGCAGCTGTAGCTCTGTTTCGACCCCTAGTCTGGGAACCTCCATATGCTGTGGATGTGGCCCTACAAAGCAAAAAAAAAAAAAAAAAAAAAAATTCAAAATATGGAATCGGTAACCCTAATCTGTAGACACTGCTGAGCCTGATGTGAGTTATGTAGGTTTTACTTGAACCATGGTCATTATTACATGGTTCAAATTGTAACCTGAAATATTATAGAGGAAGCTTATTATTGCAAAATGTACATGGACTTTAAGTCAGCATTTACTATTCAAAAGCATCAGTTGGGAAGTCACTAAGCAGTTTTATGTGATACAAAGTAATTTGTCAAGTAAATTTAGAAAACCTTGGATTCAACCAAAGTGAACAGATTTCCCTGCCGAATAATTTCTCTGAAATTTTATTATGCTAACGTGCAATTAAAAATTTTAGACAAGATTTTAATCCACAGCTTTTCTCCATGATAATGATGATGATGGTGATGGTGATGATAATTTTTTTTACCCAAGATATTTTTTAAAAAGCCACAAGATGCATTTTAAAAGCAAGTGTCTACTTAAAATCTTTTTAACATTGCAATGCATTTAATTTATTGTGGCATATGTTTACAACACTTTCAGAATTAAAAATCTGACTTCATAATTATATCAAAAAATGGAAGATATAGGTACAAAGTCTGTGTCTAACTTCTGTTTTTATTGCTTTGGAAATAATCAAGGTAAATCTGGGCATAGTACAAAGGACAGAATCCATGGTGTTTTACGTATAATCCAGGATGATGAAAAATACCCAGGCAACTGAGTTTTGAGGAAAGAAACAATCAAACTAAAAACTGATGTGAATACATCAGAAAGAGGGTAGATGTATAGGAGTAAGTAAAGTTAAGGAGGAAATGGTTATAGAGTCAGTAAGTATGGCAAAAACATAAGGAAAGAAAAAAAGCGTAATTAAAATATATTGGCTATGATAATCATGAATAAATATAAATTATTGTGGTATGGAGAAATAGGGCCCTGAATTTTGTTAAATGCTGAGAGGTGAGTTGTACTGGTAAGGTGTGTAATCTAATACAAATAATTAAATTGAACAACCAAATCTTTCAGACCATCATTCCAGGTTTTACAGTTAACAGTTGCAGGATGTATGAAGGGCTCTAACAAAACTTGGATATCTTTACAGTCTCAAAATATACATAAAAGAAATATTTAAAATTCTAATAAATTTCATAATATGCAATAGGTGATTATTTCCTGAAAAATGCTACCCTTGTTATGGAATTACTGAAATATTTATCATGTTGGAAGTTATGGTTACTTGCATATATGAGCACCCTTAATTGCATTTGCATACATGTCATTATAATTATTTGACTTGCATATAAATTGAATGATTGGTTTATATTACTTGAATACTTCAGAGGGATTGCAGAATTATGGCAACATTTGAAGAAAAGCACATTTTAGCCTGCAAATACATGACTAAATAGTCTTTTAAGATATATTTTATTAGGAAATATATCAAATACACCAACCTGATGTATATAAGGGACATTCTGAGTTTAAAAGAAGAGTAATAAAATAAATACCCCGAGGCTGTGCACAGACTTGCAAACAAAATATCACCAGTGTCTCTGATGCCCTCCAAGTAGCTCCAGCCAAATACATTCCTATTCTTCAAAAACAAACAAAAAAAAAGCCAACCATGCTCAACTTGTATCCATTTGAAATATGAAATAATTACACACTGCAAATACATACACATATAGAGAAAAGTGAATAAAAGAAAAAAGTAAATCTCAATAATTTATCACAAAGGAAACCAATGTAACCTCCAAAAAGGAAAGTAAATGAAATATTCTGAGCACCATCAAAGCACTTCCCGTGCCCCTTCTCAATCATTGCACCCTACCCTCCCACCCAAAGTTAACAGTATGCTGAATTCTATAGCAATGATGACCATGCATTTCTTTAGTTTTGCCACCGCAGCAGACAGGTGTTAAGACTATGGCTTAGTTTTAGTGACTTTTGAACTTCATATTAACGCAATCAATATAGCATATACTCTTTCAGACCTGCAGTTTTTTGGTTCTATACTATGATTCTTAAATTTATCCATGTTATTTTGCATAGGGTATTTCACTTATTGTAGTATTGAATGTCACTGTATGCCTATTCTTATACCAATAACTTAACTGCACATAAGTAATAAGCTCTTTTGTGTATATCTAGGTGTTAAATTGAAAGGTCATATGGCATGTGGACCAGTAATTATAGGAAAGTAGAAATTCACTTTCTGAAGAGGTTGTACAAATTATCTCTAAGTAGGGATAAGCATATCGGAAGCATATAAAATTTTCTAGTCACATCCTTACCAATATTTGGATTGTGTCTTAAGATTATTTTTAAATGTAATAAATTTTGTGGTTGTATAGTAGTACATTATGTTTGGAACTGTATTTTTCATCTATAATTTTTAACTAAAAAATGTTTGTATGGTGGATTTTTTAAGTGAAATTTTTAAGTGACCTATACATACAAATAAGTATATACGGTTCAATAAATTTTTAGAAACTGATACCTGTAAAAGCAAAAGTCAAATCATAGAACAGACTATCACCAACATCCCAGAAGCAGTCCATCCCCTTAACAGTCCTTTCTACCAATATATCAATAATCCATAGGTTAACTTTGCCTGAAGATACCAATGTTTCACTTCTTGTACCCACGTTCTTATCTGGTCATTTTCAGCACTCTTCCACTCTTACTTTGGCTTGGCTATGAGATGGCAGCAAAACTGATTTAAGCAAAAACTTGAAAAGCACTTACCTGCTTGGGCTTACTTTTGTTTTCGCTTTCAGCTATTAACAGGAAAACCTTCCACAGAGTAAACTGACAGAGAATGAGAGGCACTTGGAAGAGAATGGCTCACTAGTCCCATCTGAGCTAGCAATTTCATTGATACCTGGTCTTGTTTTGTTACTTCCTTTCTTCTACTATCGAAAATTCTCTTCTTTTTTAAAATTCTTGAAGTAGACACAGTGAGCAATGTTTTCCAGATATTCTTATTCACTAATGGGTACACTTTAAGGGACAGATTTTACTTGAAATACTTCTGAGGTGCATCCATCCATGACTGATGTATCATAACTTAATGTTAACTAACACAAATAGGTTTTTTAATTTCCCTTATAACCCTTTTTTGTAACCCATAAGCTGTTTAGAAGTAAATGCTTTAGTTTCCCATCAGTTAGACTTTTTCAATTTGTCATTTTGTTATTGATTTCTACTTATCCCACTCTAGTCAAAGAAAATTCTTTGGGTGATTTAAGTAATGGGATTGAGATGATATTTATTTTATGACTCACTATTTGGGGCAATTTTTAAAGTTTAACATTATTTGTTTGAAAATATACTATATTTTATCAGTTTTATACAATAATCCAAAAATTCTAGTATATTGCTTTATTATTAAAGTTGTGTTTTTCATAAAATCTATTTCATTTAATTTTTTCTGCTATTATTCTATGGCATGAAGGATATTACTATTTCTTCCTAGGATCATAGATCTTTTTATTTCCGTTTTCAGTTCAGTAGTTGCTTTACTTTATTTTGTTTTTTTTTTGTTTTTTTTGCCTTTTGTCATTTTATGGCCGCACCCCGGCATGTGGAGGTTCCCAGGCTAGGGGTCTAATCGGAGCTGTGGCCACTGGCCTGCGCCGCAGCCACAGCAACGCAGGATCCGAGCCACGTCTGCAACCTACACCACAGCTCACGGCAACGCCGGATTGTTAACCCACTAAGGAAGGGCAGGGATCAAACCCGCAACCTCATGGTTCCTAGTTGGATTCGTTAACCACTGCGTCACGACGGGAACTCCAGCTTTATTTTACTTTGAATGTTATGGTATTATAAGCATTCATATTTAAAACTGTGATATTATCTCAGTAAACTGAATTTAGTTCATTCATACTAGAAGAAATGTCCTTCATATGTCCATATCAACAATTTATGCCTTAAATTTTATCATGAGCATAGTTATACCAGATTAGTTTGTTTTATATCCATTTTCTACATTTTTAAATATATTTTGTATCTACTTTTAAATTTTTTAATCGGGGCATTTACATTTCATAAAAACACAGGCATAATGTGAAATCGTGCATTTCTGAGCCCAAGAATAAAGGTACGGCCTGTCTTACTGCCAATGAAATGAGAGAACATTATAGATCTTATCAGATGGAAGTACTAAATTTCCATTTAAGATATTACAGTACTCTCTTTCCCCTGGAATGTCAGTCATGGAAGCATGGAGTTAGAACTTCCATAAGCCTTGATTCTTGGGGGAAGATGATGTAGAGAAGAATATCAACTTCAACAATCCATGATGGACAGTATAACCATGAGCAAGAAATGAATATCTGACCTTTTAAATCCTTGAGGTTTTGAGTAATTTGATCCTAGCCTACTTTGAATAAAACAGGAAGCCTTAAGTTATGGATTCAATTACAGAATTATTTAAATTTTGTATTTTATGTCAGTTTATTTTTTAGGATCTTCCCATTTAAAAAATTTTAGCATAAATTATTTACAATAGGTCATCATCTTTGTAATATACATAGAGAAGGTCCTTTTGTATTTATGACTTTTTGTGCCTCCTCTTTTATTCTTAATCAATCAGTTTTACAAAGTTTCGGAGTTCCCGTCCTGGCTCAGTGGTTAACGAATCTGACTAGGAACCATGAGGTGGCAGGTTTGATCCCTGGCCTTGCTCAGTGGGTTAAGGATCTCGCTTTGCCATGAGCTGTGGTGTAGGTTGCAGACGTGGCTTGGATCCTGCATTGCTGTGGATGTGGCTTTGGCCGACAGCTACAGCTCTGATTCGACCCCTTCCTGGGAACCTCCATATGCCCCGACTGTAGCTATAGAAAAAGTGAAAAGACAAAAAAAAAAAGTATCTATCTTGCAAGGTACCGTCTAGGTTAATTCTCTCTGCTGTTTGTAATATGCAACATTAATTTCTGCTTTTATATTTAATATTTACTTGAATCTGCATTCTTTGGATCTAGATTTCTTCTTTGATAACTTTTTAAAATAATTCTCTTTTTTTAATATATGACTTTATATCGGTATGTTTTCTTTGAACACAGCCTTATCTGTGTCCTGGATACAGATATGTTAATTATGTTCAGTCCAATATATTTTCTACTTTCAATAAAGATTTCTTTTCTGATGCATAGCTGTAGAAGTGTTTATTTTAATTTCTAATTTTTAACATAAGGTTTTTTATTCTTGCTATTGTTTTCTTATTCGATCTCACTGTGATCAGAGAACTATTAATTATTTCAATAATTTATAGAATTACTATAAATTATTTAAATAAATATAAATTATTCAATCCTACAAAATTTGGAATCTTTCAGGAGGAAACACAGCTCAAAGTATGCTTTCATGGGATTCTATGCCTAAATCTGTGCTGCTTGTGAGGTCTAAAACAACCTGAATGGAGAATTTGATTTAAACTTGTTCTGTGTTGTTTGGGTACTTGGGTTTAGAAACAGAAATAATTAAAGGCAGGGACAGGAAAATCCCTTGTGGCACAACAGATTAAGGATCTGACATTGCTGCAGCTATGGCATAGGTCAAAACTACAGCACAGATTTGATCCTGACCTGGGAACTTCCACATGCCATGGGTGTGGCAAAAAAACAAAAAAAAAAGGGAAAAAAGCAGCGACAGGCTTTGTCAAATGTCACGCATAATTTTCAGACATAGGATTTTAACTAGCTGTACTGATGTATGCTCTGGAATAAAAAAATAAAAGTGTTAAAGACATTAAAAGATAAACTAATTTATTAAAATTAAGAGATAAATGTTCTATACTCTTTGGTAGGATATTTTATAATTATAAAGATGGTAATTATCCTCATGTTAACTAATACATATTTTACCAGTCCATTCACACACCTGAGAATGGCTAAAATAAAGGGAAAAAAAGACTAATAATACCAAACATTGCTGAGGACATAGAAAAAATGGAATTCTCAAAAACTCTTAAAAAGTTTTATTTTAACCTATAACCCAGAAATCTTATTCCTATGTATTTAACCAAGAAAATACTTGAACTAGAATGTTTTTAATATTATTTTTCCATAATAGCTGCAAACTGAAACCCAAATATTTTCAAGAGGAAACTGAATAAACAAATGTTTGTGTATTTATGTAATAAAATACTACTCTGCCTTAGACAGGAACACAGTGCTGATGCCTGTAGTTGACATGAGTGAGTCTCAAGAGCTCTCTGTGGACACAAAGTGTATAGTTCTTTATATGAAATATTAAGACATGCAAAACTAATCAATTCTATCAGAAATCAGAACAGCAGTTATCTTTACCTCTGGGAGGGACTGGCCAGTTTAAAAAGATTGACAGAGAAAGAAAGCAATTTTTTTGTGTGTTGATACAAATTTGTGTGTTCTATATTTTTGTAAGGATATATGCATTTGTCAAAATCCACTGAACAACACAAGATTTTTCATTCTACTCTATTTAAATTATACATTCATCAAAAAATACATGAATTTAAAACACAGTAAGACATAAACAAATAGATATACATTAAACTCTGTAGAATAGTTTGCTACGGACAGTCAATGAGAAGGAAACTGAGAATAGAAAGACAATAAATAGATGAAAGAAAAGAAAAAAGAAGATAAAGGTAACAACAATGAAAATACATTATTTAATGAATGTGAATCTGAAACCTAAAATACCTGATGTCCTAAAAAAGGAAATGAAAAAGAAAAAAAGAAGAAAAATACGGTTCTTCAAAATCAATGTTTCATAGATATTTTCACCTATCTGCAAGGCCAGGGCTTTCTGATCAAAATTACTGGCAACCTAGGTTAAAAAATGACTGAATGATAACCAAGCCTTAGAAGTTGAAGACAGTGAATTTCTCAAGGAGAGAAGTCACCTATAGAGCCATGTATTTACATTTCAAAGGGTAATACACAAAAAAAATAGATATCTTACTGTTGTTATTTTCATTAGAAAGATAAAATCTCTCTTTCCCCTGAAAGAATGGCAGCTATATAGCTGCTCTGTATAAGCTTTGGGATCCATAATTTTGATTCTCCTCTCCTGTAAGACAAACCTTTACAAACCTGTACAGTGATATCTGCCCTCATCATTTTGACCCTAAACATGATATGGGATACTAATGCCACGTATTTTGAAGCATATATATACATACTTTTAATGCTTATCAATTTTTTTTTTTTTTTTGGCTCTGCCCATGGCATGCAGAAGTTCCTGGCCCAGGGACTGAACCCAAGCCACAGCAGTGACAATACAGAGTCCTTAACTGCTAGGCCACCAGGGAACCGCAGCTCATCACGTTTTAACAAAGAATTTAAAAGCACTTATGCCTTGAGTGACTTTATGTTAAGGTAGAACGTTTTCCAGACATTTTATTGAACATAGTATGGTGTCCAGAAAACTGTATTTAGCATTAGAAATAATGGAAAATAAATTGTGTAAGTATTAGGAAATAAAGAGCAGAATGGCATTAAACACTAGATGAATTTTCTTCCTAAACAAAATGTAGTTACAAACAAGCAGTATCTGTATTACCTGGGAGTTTGCTAAAGATACAAAATTGCAGTCTACACCCCTGGAATTTGAATCCAATTTAACAGTATATCCATGTTATTTGTATCTTAAAGTCTGAGAAGCATAAAATTGGAGAACAAACTAGACCCAAGTGAAAAAGATTAAAGTAAACAAAAATAATAATAATAGACACAACCAAAAAACTAGGAGAAAGATTGGATCCTCTGGGTATTTAACTGAAAATAAGAGATATCAACAAGCAAACTAGAATAATTACTTTAAAACAAACTCAGATTAAGAATTGTATTAAAGGATGCCCTCTGAAAGTTGATAAGATTAATATGGAATCCTTCTTTTGATGAACAGAATTACATGGTACCTACAGGTATCAGAGACTTCAACTAAAATACAACAGGAATTCATAATTTTTAAGTGATTCTGACTGTAGGTGGGAAAGTGGTGCTGACCTCATCTTAAGATCCTTCCCTAAATTACATTTGCAAAGACCTTTTTTTAGTTTGTTTTCTAAAAAAAGGTAACATTCATGGGTTCCGGGGAGTAGGACCTGTACATATCTTTTTTTTTCGGGAGCGGGGGGCTCCTTTCAACCCCTTACACTGCCCTTCTTCCATGCACTATATTCTCTATAAGAATACAGAGTATTAGAAAAGTCAGGAAAACCTTAAAATAAAATTTTACAATGCATCCCTTTTATGTATTAACTCAGCATCAGTAACTATTAAATGAAGGATGAGCCAATATACCAGCCCCAAATATTGTTATATAATGTGCTGTCACTGAAACAATTAATCTGCATCCTTCTATTCACACCCCCTACCTACCAGTTTCCTGATCTTCCTGACTAGCTGGGCTGCTCTGATTCATGAGACAGAATGTCAGTAGAGTATGATATTTAAAAAATTAACTGTCAATTATTCACCATGAAATTTATTCATCATGAAGTTTAAAAGACATAGCCTATCACTCTGAGTGTTGTGTTGTGAGTTTTTATCTTAGATATTTTCTTCACTGGTAATTTAGTGGGAAATTAGGAGAAGCCACACTGGGAGCTGTCAGCTAGAAGCTACTTTGAGATTTCTGAATCAAACTTACATGATTAGGGGAATGGGTTATTGCTATTTTATTAATGTCTTCCATTCTTGTTAGTAATTTTAGATAGGTGGTGTATTCTTGATGAAGTCACAAAAAGTAATAACAGTAAAAAGAAACCAGAAAAGTTTAAGCAGCTCTTCAAGGTCAATTTCTCTGCTTTTTTAAAAATTTAAATGAAAAATTTAAATCATTCTAGATTTTTTTTCCTGTAGCAGATTGTAATATTCAGTAGTGTTCCTATTTCATTAAACAGTTTTCCTAGAAACTAAGAATTATATCTAAATATAAATGTATCAACAATGTAATAATTCAATTATCATTAAGCATTTGTCTAGCTTCCAGGACAGCCTGTGTAATTTCCTTGCCGTGAAGTACAGTGCTTAACAAAGGGAAACAGAATACATTTTTCTTTTCTGATTTGAAACTATACGTGGCCCTGGGTTTTGAATACATTCATCTTTTTCTAAAGCTTTCTCTAGGTCATAAAGTTGATTAAGATATATCATGCTATCAAAAGAAAGCAGGCATAGAATCATACAGAATTCAATGCTGCCCATCTTTAATGCTTTCCTACCATTTTATATCTACATCTTTATTAATATTTTAGACATATTATATTGAAAATGCAACTGCACATCCTAATATATCAAGTTTATGATCAGCCTAGCTCTATCAAAATGTTTCTACGGTTGATGGCATTAGCCATTCATTTTGTATTTTCAAACTGCCTAAGAATGGACTATTAAGTAAATAATATAGTTTTCCAAAATTATTTTTGTGCACATTTAGAGCATAATCTGAAATCGTTCTTTGAGACTTGCTTATTATAGTGCTCATGGTTGCCATTGGAGTGTTTCTGATAGCTTTTATGCCACCATAAAAATACAAAGAGAATTTGACTCAAACTGCATATGAATAAATTAAACTCTCTGATTTATTTCCATAGGGGGAAAGAGAGAAAGCAGCTCAGGTTATAGTAACTCACTACACTGGGTGACACATACCAACAAACTCTCATTGCAATGAGTAAATGAGGGGAGAAAATGGTATTTCCACAAAATGCATGGTTTTAGGGATGCTAAGAGCAGCTCCAAGCACACAAGGAGATTCCTGAGGAAGTGCAGAGAGTAACATAAATTTGATTCTTATTGTTCCCTGTAGCACACATCACCACAGTTTGACATTCCCAGTTCTGCTGCCTCATCACCACTGTGTGGAAGCAAGGTCTCTCTGATCATCAATGGGTCCCTGGGAGCAAGTTAGGTACTTTGAGTTTCTAATATTATGCAATTCAAGAAATGCAACTCTGGAGTCACGAAGGAGCCAATGCATCTCCAAGCAGTCTCCAACTTACTCCCCAAAGAGTCTTTGGTGTTCTGGAAAAGTCAAGCTTACTATTAATCAAATACCACGGACCATCTTAACTTTTGCTATGTGCCATAAAGACTTCATTAAGGGATGCTAATACTGCCTTTGCTCTCACCAAGTTTGAAGTAAAGAAATGACTGAATGAATAGATACTTTTCTACTCCAATTTCAGCTCCTCTTCTGCTTCTCCCTAGTTGTGTCACCTCTGAGTTGTCCATATCACTGCACACGGTTGCTTAGGCTGCGCTCTGCACAAGAACACACCAGATCGGGGTTTCTGAGAGCAAACATAAATCCGAGAAGTTTAGTATAGGATTACATCAGCCTGGAATATATACATAGGTTACATGTGCCAAGAACATGACTAAAAAAAAAGTTTTGCCAATTTAAATGTGTATTATTTTAAAAGTTTGTATTCTCCTAATACAGATTAGGAAAAGATATGCATAGTCTTAATTTTTACTTGGAGTGTGATCCAATGTCACTCAATAATATCAACTGACTTTAATAAATAAAATTAGTATACAAGATATGTGTTTTGACATATATGTTAAGTTCTAACGGAAATATAAAGGAAGTAATGAAAAATTTTCCTCCTTGAAGAAGATGGAGAATATATTTTAGAAATAGCCTTGTCCTTCTATTTCACTGGGATTGGCTTAAAAGTCATCAAGCTTCCTGTTTGATAGTGAATATAATTATTACATTTAAAAGAGAAGGCACAGGGAGTTCCTGCCGTGGTTCAGCAGAAGGGAATCTGACAAGCATCCGTGAGGACACAGTTTCAATCCCTGGCCTTGCTCAGTGGTTTAAGGATCCGGCATTGCCGTGAACTGTGGTGTAGGTGGCAGACATAGCTCGGATCTGACATTGCTGCGGCAGTAGCATAGGCCAGCAGCTACAGCTCCTATTTGACCCCTAGCCTGGGAGTCTCCATATGCCACAGGTGTGGCCCTACAAAGACAAAAAATAAAGTAAATAATAAAATAAAATAAATAAATAAAAGAGAAGGCATACACATGCTAAGTCACTGTTTTCATCCTAATGGAAAAACTGTTGGGAGAGGACACCTTAAAATCTCAGTGGCTTAATAACCACAGTTTGAGCTCATGGACCTCTTCTCCATGGTCATTTGGGGGCTTTGATACATCTTTCTTAAGCTTTTATAATTCAGCTTTTAGCTCTCTGCAATTCCCTGCCTCTCTTTCTCATGGTAACATAAGCTAAATATTTTATTAATGTTCTCTTTTGATTTTCTGTCCCTCAATCACCTGGTGTTTCCTTCTTTAGGGGATCATTCAAAGAAACACATGTTTTGATCCTGCCAAGCCTTCCAGCTTCTTCACTTCATAGTTATTGCGAAATTTTAATTTTACATGTGAAATGATTACATAAAAAACTATTCTAAAAATCTTAGTGCTATGACCTTACAAATCTCACCCATCTCACTTTGATTTCTTTATTTGGGGGTTTACATAATTTCCAGTATTTTATAAATAGACTCTTTTCTATGTTCTGCCTTTCTACCAAATCAAAAATATTTTTAAATGATTTATAATTTAATTTTTAATAAGTTATTTACTCAGTCAAGAACAACAAAGAATGCATAGAGTACACTGTCAAAAGTTTTCCTTTCATTTCTATCCTTTATTTACCCATTTTTAACCCCAATCATTTGCTAGAAACATAAGAATCACTAGTTTTTTATCTTTAGTTCCTTTTTCTTTAAGCACAGGCAAATAAATATAAATCCATATTACCCCCAATTTATATGAAATTTAGTATATTATATTCATGTTACTGCAGTTTTGTTTTATTTTTACTAGTCATGTATCTCAGAAGTCTCTTCATATCAGTATATAGAGAGCTGCCTTGTAGTTTTGACAGATGTAAAGTGTTCCATTAAAGGATTCACCTTCATTTATTTAAGCAGTTCCTGATTGATGGGCATTTAGAACACTTCTAGACTTTTGCTATTATATACAATTGTGCTATATCTTTCCTAAAGCATAAAATTTTTACTTGCAGATAAATAGCTGGGACTACAGGCATATGCACTTTTATTTTGCTAGACTATAGCAAGTTTCTTGGTGGAGAGATTGTAACAATTTACATTTTCTCCAGTAATATGAAAGTTCTTGTTTCCTATCAGGCTCATTATCAGGAGGTATTATTGCCCTTTGGGATCTAGCTGGTCATCAAGATGAAAAATAGGGTCTCAGTATACTTCCCTGATTACGAATGTCACGTCTCATCTTCTCAAATGTGTTAGGGCCATTTATATTTTCTTTCTCTGAGAGCAATGCATAAATATCCTTGGTCCATTTTTTCTATTGTGTAATTGGTCTTTGCCTTACCACTTGTTATGGACTAAATATTTGTTCTCTGCCAAAATCCATACGTTAAATCGTTAAGCTCCAGTGCTACAGTATTTTGAAATGAGGCTTCGGGAAGTAATTAGAATTAGACGGTGTTATGAGTGTGAGGCCCTTGTGATGGAATTAGCGCCCTTATAAAAGAGACATGAAAGAGCTTGCTGTCCTTCCAAGTGTGTACACCAAGAAAAGGCCATATGAGCACACAGGGGAAAGTGTCCTCTACAAGCCAGGAAGAGAACTCTAACCAGATATTGAAACCTGTGGGAGCTTGACCTTGGATACCGCAGCTCTGGTAGTTGTGAAAAAAAAAAATTCCTGTTTCCAAATTTTTAGATATTAATTACAGTAGGACCCCACTTCTCAGTACAAAATCTGCATTATTCAGCTCAGACTGCCATAACAAAATATCATTGACAGTGTGGCTATGATAAAACATTCTACAAATGTCTATTAAGTCCATCTGATCTAATGCATCAGTTAAGGCCTCTGTTCCTTTGCTGTCTTTCTTTCTGGATGATCTGTCCATTGCTGTAAGTAGAAAGTTACAGTCCCCACTATTATTGGGTTACTGCTGATTTCTCCTTTTAAGGCTGTTAGCAGTTGCCTCACATATTAAGGTGCTTCTGTGTTGGGTACATATATATTTACAATTGTCATATCTTCTTGGATTGATCCTTTGATCATTATGTAATGTCCTTCTTTGTCGCTTGTAATATTCTTTGTTTTATGGTCCATTTTGTCCGATATAAGCATTGCTATTCCAGCTTTCCTTTGATTTCTGTTTGCATGGAATATTTTCTTCCATCCTTTCACTTAGTTTGTATGCATCCCTAGAACTGAATTGGGTGTCTTAAAGACAGCATATATATATATATATGGATATGGATATAGTCTTGATTTTGTATCCATTCAGCCAGTCTATGATTTTGGTTGATGCATTTAGTCCATTTACATTTAAAGTAATTATTGATATGTATGTTCTTATTGCCATTTTGTTAATTGTTTTGGATTTGTTTTTGTTGTTTCTTTTTCTTCCCCTCTTCTATTGTGGTTTGATAACTATCAATTGTGCTACGTTTGTATTGCTTTTTCTTATTTGTGTATGTATCCATTGTAGATTTTTGGTTTGCAGTTACCATGAAGTTTTGATATAGGAACATATATATATGTATTTATATATATATATATATAAATATATACGATTGTTTTAAATTTTTGGTGTCTTAATTGCAAGTGCATCTCCATTATCCTGCATTTGTACCCACCTCTTCTCACAGTTTCTGGTTTTAGTAGCATATTTGTTTGTGGAGGATTTTCTATCTTTACTATATGTTTGCCTTTACTGATGAGCCTTGTCATTTGTAATTTTCTTGTTTACAGTTGTGGCCTTTTCTTTTCCAGCTAGAGAAATTCTTTTAGTACTTTTTGTAAAGCTGGATTAGGGGTGCTAAATTCTTTTAGCTTTTGCTTGTCTGTAAAGCTTTTGATTTCTCCTTCAAATCTGAATGAGCGCCTTGCTAGGTAGAGTAATCTTGGTTGGAGGCTTTTCTTTTCATTGCTTTAAGTATATCATGCCACTCCCTCCTGGCCTACAGTTTCTGTTGAAAAATCTGCCAATAACCTTATCGGGGTTCCCATGTACGTTATTGGTTTATTTTCCCTAGCTGCTTTCAATATTTTCTTTTTGCCTTTAATTTCAGTCAGTTAATATGTATCTCAGGGTGTTCCTCTTGGGTTTATTTTATATGGTATTCATTGTGCTTCCTGGAGTTAAGTGAAAGATTCCTTTCCCATGTTAGGGAAGTTTTCGACTATTATGTCTTCAAATATTTCTCTAACCCTTTCTGTCTTCTTCTTCTGGCACCCCTATAATGAGGATGTTGGTGCATTTAAAGCTGTCCCAGAGTTCTCCTAGACTACCTTCATTTCTTTTCAATATTTTTTTCTCTTTTCTGTTCCACATCAGTGATTTCCTCCAGTCTATCTTCCACCTTGGTTCTTCACAGTTCTTCCTCCTGTATTCTGCTTTTGATTCTTTCTAGTGAATTTTTTACTTCAGTTACTATACTCTGCATCTCTCTTACTTTATATTTAAATCTTCTATTTCTTTGTTCAATGATTCTTGAAATATATCAATCTGTTTCCAGTTTATTTCCAAGATCTTGAATTATCTTTACAATCATTAGTCTGAAGTATTTTTCACGAATGTTGCTCATCTCCATATCACTTAGTTATTTTTCTGGGTTTTTTCTTGTTCCTTTATCTGGGTCATGATTCTCTGCCTTTTCATTTTGTATACATTTTTTTTGTGGTCTCATTTCTTTAGGCAATAGGGTTTTAACCTCTCTTACTTCTTATTTCTGCCCCCGCTGGCTGCAACTGGCACTGGGGCTTGCTGCAGGCTTCCTGATGGGAGGGACTGATGCCTGCCCACTGGTAGATGGAGCTCATTCTTATCCCTCTGGTGGGTGGGGCTTTCTTCCTGGGTGTGATTTGATGCAGCTGTGTGCCTAGGTGTTCTTTAGGAAGCCTGCTTGTTGATGGGCGGGTCTATGTTCCCACCTTGTTTGTTGTTTGGCCTAGGGTGGTGCCAGATAGGTGGGGCCAGATTTTTCCAAAATGGCCACCTCCAGGGAGTTCACGCTGATAGTTATTCCCAAGACCTCTGCCTCCAGTGTCCTTCCCCACAATGAGCCACAGCTCAGGGGTGTTTTACCAATATCCACAGGTAGATATGACCCAGATTCTTATGGAGTCTCTGCTTTGCCTTGGGACTCAGTGCACATGAGAGACTGTGTGTTCCCTTTTAGAGTGGAGGGCTTCTGTGATAGCTATTTTCCAGTCTGTGGATTGTTCCCCCACCCCAGGTATGCTTGAGGGGTTTTCTATTGCATATTGCCCTTATGTTTCCTCAGAAAAAAGAAAGGGTAACCTAGAGTTTAACCCACTTTAGAGTATTGTTCTAAGAAAATAAATTGGTGATGATTTTATTCTGGTGTTCAAGGTTTGGATACAAAATTAATTTGATTTTTACACTAAAGTTCTAGGGAAACACAAAATGGCATTTAATGATTGGCACTTGGCTACAGTCTTTCAGTCCAAAATTCTCAAGAAAATATAAATACATTAAAATTTCTCCTTATGGTGGAGAGGAATTCTATTAGGAAGTGAAAGACTCCTGAGCCTTTAGGGCTTTTTCACTTCAGAGTTCATTTACTTGTCTGCAGTATAACATCCCTTTTTTAGGGAATGTTTTATCTTTTTTGACAATAAAAAATGACTAAAAATATTGTTTATCATCAAAGTTCTCAGTAGCATAATTTTGATTTTATGTTACTGAATTTTTGGACCCCATTCATGGGTTTTAATGGGATTTTAACTTACTGGATTAATTAAGTCTTTTCTCTTCTTCCCCTCAACAATCAAGCAAAATACCACCTGGAAGTTAATACAGAGCACTGCTCTGTTAATGCTATTTGTGATGGAATAAGCATGGGAGAAAAACCTTCATGTCCACAGAAGCATAGTGCAGAAGAAAGGGGGATGCTATAAGACAACTCAGGGCTGATTTTCTGGGGGAA
The DNA here is from genome assembly GCA_004024745.2 of Catagonus wagneri. Lineage (NCBI taxonomy): Eukaryota > Metazoa > Chordata > Mammalia > Artiodactyla > Tayassuidae > Catagonus > Catagonus wagneri. The sequence goes on along the minus strand of PVHT021183693.1, from coordinate 3,039,361 downwards.
ATGGTGCCAGGAAGCTTTTGTAGGGACACAGTACAACCAAAAGAAGAGCCAGTGGTAGCAGCAATTACTTTTTTTTTTCTTTTTATCTCTATCTCTCTTTTTTTTTTTTTTTTGCTTTTTAGGGACACACTGGTGGCTTATGGACATTCCCAGGTTAGGGGTCGAATTAGAACTGCAGCTACCAGCCTACACCACAGCCATAGCAAGTTGGGATCTGAGCCGTGCCTGCAACCTACACCACAGCTTATGGCAATGCTGGATCTCTGATCCACTGAGCAAGACCAAGGATCAAACCCACATCCTCATGGATACTACTCAGATTTGTCTCCGCTGTGCCACAACGGCAACTCCCAGTGGTAGCAATTATATCATTCATCACCAACCACCTCCATCCTTCCATCATGAGTGAGACCTTAAAGAACTCCTCCTCTGGAATTATTAGTGAATAAATAGTGGAGGATGAGATATCAAGCCCCACGTTTACCTTCTCACTTTGAGGTCCTGCTCACATTCACCGTATACATCTCTCTCATAATTTTATCATATTCCTCTTGTCATCTAGCATGCCTTCCTTCATATCTCCCTCCCCCCTTTTTTTTTTTTTTTGTCTTTTTAGGGCCACACCCATGGCATATGGAGATTCCCAGGCTAGGGGTCCAATCTGAGCTGCAGCTGCCAGCCTATACCACAGCCACAGCAATGCAGGATCGCAGCCTCATCTGCGACCTACACCACAGCTCAAAGCAACACCAGATCCTTAACCCACTGAGCGAGGCCAGGGATTGAACCCACATCCTCATGGATCCTAGTCAGGTGTGTTAATCACTAACCTACCACAGGAACTCCACCCCCATTTTTTAAAGTTGTTCATATTGAGTGCTATTAATTGGACGATTTTAATAGGTTAAAGAGTTTGATTTTTTCCCTAAATCTCAATCTTCTTTTTACAGTGATTTACCATAGTCTCATATTTGTTTCTATGTGATTGAAAAGCCACAGTGGAGGGATGTTTTAGTTGCTTTCTACAACCCACTCTTCCATTAATTATTGAATCCTCAGTATAATCCCCCTTTCAGACTATTCCATCACCTCAGTGTTTTTTCAAACTTTTCTTTTATTTTTTGACAGTAAAACTTAAAGCAATAAAAGAGCTGAGGTCAAAAAGCAATCACTAATTTGAAACCAAAGGAAAGACAAAGAGAAAGGAACTTGAGAACTTACTTGCCTGCAGAAGACACTTGATAAAAATATTTTAGCTAAGACTTTTAACAGTTGCTAATAGCCACACGTGGGCTAGTTTAAGAATATAAAACACAGAAACTTCAAATGCGAGTTCCTTATAGGTTCCACGGCCCCTTGTATGTTCTTCTCAGAGTATGTCACTAACTATTCATCAGAAGGATTGGGGGAGAAAAAGACTAGACAAAACTTTCCGGTAGTGCAGACTTGGGGAAGCAGACCAGCAGCCAGTATGGAACAACATAAAATCCTCACCTGGTCTCTCTCCCCTGTCACTTGTACTGAACAAAAGGCTTAAGCCTCTGGACAAAGGACAGAAAACTCTATCACCTTCAGGCACAGGTGAGAACAAATTGCTCATAGGGAAAGAAGAGAGAGAAAAAAAAGTTTTTTCCTGTGGACTTTCAGGAAAACATCCTGAGACTATTTTAGAGCCCTGAGTCCAGCAGGAGGAGGGTGCTTATGAATTCTCTGAGATCCCTCTCTGAGACACAGCAACACACTACTTTCCTAAAATGGGAAAGAACAAGAGATTACACCCTTTCCTGGCCCTCTGACCCTCACAAACTGGTTAGCGAGTCTTGGGAAAGAAGTAACAGCAGTGTATTCCCAATGTTAGACAAGAGTGTAGAGTAAGAACTTTTCTGGGTCAAAGTCTAGACCTAATATTGAGAGTGAAGTAGACATTGAGGAAAGACTCTCCAGCAAACTAGCTCACATGCTAATGCTATCTCAAGTATGTGCTACTGGGATATTAAACAGAAATAACAGAACCCAAAGTCAGACAGATCCGCTCCTAACAAGACTGATTCAACTTCTCACATTAAAAAGAAACAAAAGAAGAGATATGCCCATTTTTTTAGGTACAAATACTATACACATCAGTCTCTAAGGTACTACATGAAATATTTAGGTTTTAACTAAAATCATGTGATGCACAAAAATCACTATCGAGACAACTGATAGAATGAGTTTCAGATATAATTCAGAGATTGTAACAATCAGATAGGGGATTTAAAATAATTATAGTTAATATCTTAAAGATACAAGTGGAAAAGTCCAATATCAGGAAGAACGGATGGAGAATTTCATCTGAGATAGAAATTCTAAGAATCAAATTAAAATGCTAGAAATGAAAAACATATTAACAGAGAGAAGAATATGCTATCAATTCACATAAGTAGATTTCATAAAACCAAAGAAAATATCAATGGTCTTAAAGATAAATCGATAGTTCCTTACTCAAACTAAAAAAAGAAAGAAAAAATGAAAACAAAACCAAAAATCAGTATAACCTAGGGGCTGTGGGACAATATCTAATTATCTAATATAATAGATAGTTGTTATACAGGGACAAGAGAAAGAGTGTGCTAAAGGAAAGAAATTTTAAAGAAATAATGGTTGATAGTGTTTTAAAGTTAATGTAAGAGAACAAATCGAAGATCCAAGAAGCTTACAGAACTTTAAACAGAATGAGTGCAAATTGCAAAAAGCACACTCACAGATACACACACGCACACATACACCTGGACACATAATGTTTAAGCAGCTAACAACCAAATATGAAAATGTAACTTTTGAAAGCAACTAGAAAAATAGGCACTTAACATAAGGAGGAACAAAGCTAAGAGTCACAGTAAACATCTCAGCAGAAATTCTGCAAGCCAGAAGACAACAGAGTGTACACTACAAAGGGTGAATTTTACTGTATGTAAATCGTACCTTCTTAAAAATAAATGAGAGCATCCAAAACAAATTTCTTCTATCAAATATAATAATTTAAATGTTCTAATCAAGTTAATATCAGTGTTTTATCAGTTTTAATTAGAATAAAGTAACTAGTTATTACAAAAGGCAAAATAAAAGCATAAAAGCATTTTAGAAAGAATCAGGAAGATTTATAAAATTCAAAGCACTCGTATCTATACTTATGTAATGTATATTTTATTTTTATTCTCTCCAATCTTCTGAAAATTAAAAAAAGTCAGTAAAAATTAATAACTTGTGATTATAAAATATGTTGCTGAAGCACTCTAATATAGTTCATATGGGCTTCTGAAAAAAATGCCTTTCATTTAATCAGTAATTCTAGTCTTGAAATGCAATTATCATATCAAATCTTTTTTCTCACTATTACTTTCAAAGAGGCATTCTTAAAATATCTTAAGATTGCATTCATATTTTTCAAAGTATGAATATTTTGAAACTCATATCCCTTTTTATGTTTTTAAAGATATTCTCTTAGATTTTTGTAATATAACTTGTAGCTGAGACTCAGATCTGGTCAAAAACAATTGGAATTCTATAGAAAACAATTCTAAGTTAAAGATAAAAGAAATTTATTGTTTTCTTTTTGGTTTCCCTTGAGGTGCAAAAGCTTGTCAGCTTGATTAGGTCCCATTGGTTGATCTTTGCTCTGATTTCTGTTGCTTTGGGAGACTGACCTGAGAAAACATTAGTAAGGTTGATGTCAGAGAGTGTCTTGCCAATGTTTTCTTCCAGTTTAATAGTGTCTTGTCTTATATTTAAGTCTTTAAACCATTTAGAGTTTATTTTTGTGCATGGTGTGAGAGTGTGCTCTAGTTTCATTGATTTACATGCAGCTGTCCAAGTTTCCCAGCAAAGCTTACTGAAAAGACTTTCTTTTTCCCATTTGAAGTTCTTGCCACCTTTGTAAAAGATCAATTGGGCATAGGTGTCTGGGTTTATTTCTGGGGTCTCTATCCTGTTCCATTGGTCCGTATGTCTGTTTTGGTATCAGTACCATGCTGTCTTGATTACTGTGGCCCTGTAATATTGCCTGAAGTCTGGGAGAGTTATGCTTCCTGCTTGGTTTTTGTTCCTCAGGATTGCTTTGGCAATTCTGGGTCTTTTGTAGTTCCATATAAATTTTTGGATTGTTTGTTCCAGTTCTGTGAAGAATGTCATGGGTAATTTGATAGGGATTGCACTGAATCTGTAGATTGCTTTGGGTAGTATCGCCATTTTTACAGTATTAATTTTTCCAGCCCATGAGCATGGAATATCTTTCCATTTCTTTGTATCTTCTTTGATCTCCTTGATTAATGTTTTGTAGTTCTCTGCATATAAGTCTTTCACCTCCTTGGTCAGGTTAATTCCCAGGTATTTGATTTTTTGGGGTGCTGTTTT